>WBMV01007301.1:5771-21893 GCA_013396655.1 Campylorhamphus procurvoides
ACGGGAGAAGGGTTGGTGTGGGGTGAAGGGTGGCCTGGTTGTGGGGTGGGGCAGCACCTGAGCCCTGGTACAGGGCTGGGCATCACCTGGCGTGGGGCTGGGCACTGCTGTGGGGTCAAGCATCAGTGCAGGGCCAAGCACATCACCTGGCACAAGGTCAAGCATCAGCCAATGTGGGACTGAGCATCACCCAGTACGGGGTCAAACGTCATCCAGTACAGGGCTGGGCATGGGTGTGGGGTCTGGGCAGGGCTGTGGGGTCACANCAGGTCTCTGGGGTCACACATTGCCCCCTGCAGGATCTGGGCAGGCCTGTGGGGTCACACATGGCCTGGGACAGATCTGGGCAGGGTTGGGGGGTCACACGTGGCCTGGTACAGATCTGGGCAGGGCTGTGGGGTCACACATGGCTTGGGACAGATGTGGGCAGGGCTCTGGGGTCACACATGGCCCGTCCCAGCCCAGCTGGCTCAGGCAGGGCCAGCACAGCCCCAGCTGCAGGAGCCAGGCAAGGGCAGCAGCAGCAGCCAGGCCTGGGGCCAGCTCGGCCACGTGAGCCACGGCCGCTTCCTGGAGGAAAAAACCCAGTCCCCAAGCCGAGCTGGGGGCAGCAGGAGCCCCTCCCGGCCCCCCAGGACCTGCCTGACCCCCCCTCAGCCCAGCCCAGCCCTCCCTGCCCTCCTGGATGGGACACACAGACTCCGACCCCGCAGGGAAGGATCCGAGTGCCAAGGTCGTGCCCGCTCCGAGGGGTGGCCTGGCCTGGCCCGGTGCCCGCGGCAGAGAAGGGCTATGGAAATTCAAATGGTGTTATGTTATAAAACCCCTCTGTCTGCCCTTCCCTCCTCCCCACGAGCTGCCACTGCTCCTCCCCCTGCGACCGCAGAGGAACCAGGAAGCAGCAGGGAGGAAACCTGGGTGGGAATGCAGGGGCTGGACGGGCATACCCGGCCCCAACAGCCCTGTCCTGCCCTCCTGCCTCGCCCCAAACCCCTGGCACAGCAGGGCCCACCCTGGATCCCCATGCCCAGGCTCCTCAGTGCCCCACCACACATGGAACAGGGCTGTTTCCCAGCCATGGGATGATGGTGGGGAAGGAATGCCAAGGAGGAATAAAACTGAGGGGATATCGAGCTCTGGGCACGTGTGATGGGGCACGACACGTGACAGGCACAGCAGGGCCGGGCACAGCTCCCTGTCCCCACCCAGGCTCCTCCATGCCCAAACTGTGGCTGTGGGAAGAAGCAGGAGACTGCATTTTGCCTGGAAAATGGTGTTTTAGGAGAGCACCCTGTTTAGAGGGGCTGGGAGACAGTTCCCACCCCGCCCTCCGCAGTGCCAGGCCCTGCCAGGAGCCAGCAGGGAGCAGGTGCCCATCTAAAACCCATGGAAAAGGGACGGGGTGGCACCTCCCACCGGCCTCTCCCCCACCAAAAACCCCAGTGTCTGCCCTTATGTGCCCCTTGCCACCACTCCCAGGGCCACCAGCTGTGGGCACCCCGTGGCATTCCCACGTCCTGTGGCTGCTGACGGTGCCAGGCCCTGGATCCTGTGCAGGGTGTGGGCTCAGCACCCCAGATCCTGTGCAGGGTGTGGGCTCAGCACCCCGGGCCCCCAGATCCTGTGCAGGGTGTGGGCTCAGCACCCCAGATCCTGTGCAGGGTGTGGGCTCAGCACCCCGGGCCCCCGGAGCAGGGAGGTGCCGCGTGGCAGGGCCGGGGGTGCGGGGAGGGAGGGTTGGCATCCTGCCCCCGCCATTATCTGCATTCCTCAGCTCTCCAACGTGGGCTGGGCACGGCCCTGCCCAGGGGAAGGGGCAGGGTATGGCCCTGTGCCCATGGCACAGCCCCACCGGCCACGGGGGGCAGCCCCCTGGACCCCCCAAAGCACCAGGGGCTGGGAAGGGCCGGTCCTGGCAGCAAAGCAGAGGGCACTGGCACAGCTGGGAATGTGCGGGCAGGCAGGGAGCAGGCAGGGAAGGCTCCTGGACCAGCAGGCCCTCGGCAGGGCCTGGGGGGACACCAGGGTGGGACTGGGGAGAGACCCCCACCCTGGCACAGCCACAGAGCCCGGCGAGGAGGCGGCACCGAAACGCTCGGATGGAGCGAGCCGGGGGAATCCAAACAATATCCCCTTTCTTTGGCCTTCCCAGGCCGAGGGAAGGAGAGCAGGAACCCTGAGCAGGAACAGGGCCCGGGTGGGCACCCCTGGGGGCTGCACTGAGGCACGGGGGGCTGCTCAGGGCATGCTGTGCCCAGGACACCAGCAGGGTGGGGTCTGACCTCCTGCCAACCCACCACCACCTGTGGAACCATTCCTGAACCCTCTGGCCACCACGGAGAAACCAGGAGCTGCAGCTCTGCATCACCAACCATGTCCCTCAACCTCCACAGAAGCCCTGGCTCTGTTTGGGTTTCCAGCAGAGCTCAGCAATCCAGGACACAGGGACAGTGTGGCACTGGCTGGGCAAACAGGCCCCTTGAGACATCTCAAGTATCAAGCACCAAACTACTCATGTCTCTAGAAAAGCCCAACCTTCAGACCCAAGTGTCCTGCTGACACGGCAATGAGAGGAGCAGGAGATGGAGCCCCCAGGGATGGGGCTCCGTGGGCAGAGGGAGTGGTGGCAGAGCCCCCCCTGTACCCGCCCCATACCTGGTGAATCGCACGTTGCAGATGTTGCACTCGTAGGGCTTCTCGCCGGTGTGGGTGCGGATGTGGCGCGGCAGCTTCCCGGCGCCCTGGATCACCTTCTCGCAGATGGGGCACTTCTGGAATGCTTTCGCCCTGATCTTCTTCTCCTTCTGGGACCAGGACGGGTACACGTCGCCCTCGCTCGAACTGCCGAAGTATTTCAAGTAATAATCCATGACGCCGTCGTCGTCCTTGCGGTCGTCGTCCCCGAGCTGCTGCCGCCCCACCGAGTTGATCATCTGCTGCAGGAGGGCGCTGGCGGCCAGCTCGTCCACCTCGCGCGCGTCGTCCTCCGTGTCCGCCCCGGTGGGGATGAAGCCCCCGGGAGAATCGCCGGCTTCCTGCGGGTCCAGAGGCCCCCGGGGAGTGCCCCCCTCCTCCTCTGCCGGCGTGGCCAAGCCACGGCTGCTGTAATGTCCGTTCTGGGAAGGGGAGAACATGGCGCCGCTGACCGGCTCCTCCTCCTCCCGCTCCAGCCACATGGCCGGGTTGCTGTCAGGGTCACAGTCACTTGCCTTTGGTCTTTCGGTTGGGGTGGCTTGCGGGTAGAAGTCGAGGCCGTTGCAGTTCGACTCCTCCTCCTCCTCTTGGCCTCGGAAGTTCAGTCTCTGAAGGTCTCTCAACTCTGGGTTGGTCCACTGAAAGCTGCCTTGGTGGCCGTTGACGGGGTTGCTCTGGAAGAACTCCAGGTACTCTTTTGCTCTGAGATGGTTCCTCTGATCAATTTGATCTACTGTATCCATCTGGTCATTTTTGGCCAGAATCTTCCTGTCCAGGAGATCGGTGCAGACATCCCTCACGGCCGGGATCTCCAGCAGGGTGGCCGCGTTGAGGATGTCGTTGACGTTCGAAGTGCTGACAGTGAGGGTCGCGGTGTAGGCGAACTCCAGCAGCGCCGACAGGGCGTCCGCACTCACAAAGTCTATCTCATACACGTTTTGCTGGTCCACCACTAACCCTGAGGTGAAGAGCTTCTTGAAGTACTGGCTGCACGCTGCCAGGACGGAGCGGTGGGTGGGGAACTCCTGGCCTTCCACCAGGATGACCACGTCGCACAGCAGCCCGTTGTTCCTCTGCTCATTGAGGCTGCTGAGGATGTCGCTGCTGTGATCCGGGAACGGGATCCCTATGGGGCCGTCCACGCCACCCGCCATCTCTGACGTGAAAGGCTGGGGGAGAAGGAGGGAAAGGCAGTGAAGTCACAGCTTGGGGGCATCCCATCCATGGGAGAACTCCCAAGGGACGTGCCTGGCAGCACTAGCCATGTGTGCCCCTCTCCAGGCCCCCTGGACCTCTCCATGGTCTCAAGCCTGTGATCCTGCCCGGCACCATCCACAGGGGAGGATGGACCTGAGCTTACCTTCACTCCTGGAAGGAGGAGGAGAAGCAGAGCCCTGGTGCTCTCAAGTGGGAGAAGAGCTGAATTAACCCAGGTCCAGGCCAGGGCCAGCCAGCCTGGGCAAGAAGCAGGGATCACAGGGCCAGGCAGCACCTGGAGCGTGCCAGGAGGTGTGCCTGGCATGGGGATACAGGGCCTGAGCCTTGCCCGGGGATCCCAGTCCACCTCTGGAATCATTTCCCAACCCCTCTCCCACTGGAAAGGTCTCCTGCTCATCCAGCCCAGCAGAGCTCCCAAGACAAGGATGTCACCACCAGGAACACTGTTCCCATGGCTCATCCTGGGGAGACACTGCAGATACACCTGGAGAGGATCAGGCAGGGAGCATCCTTTGGGAGGGCCCAGCAGCACTGGGGGACAGGGAGAGGGGAACACCAACCACCCCTACCTGCTGCTCTGGGTGTCAGAGACAACCCAAACCCAAAGGAGTCTGCTGCTCCTTTGCAGGAGGACACGGGGATGGATCACCAAGGGCCAGCACCAGACCCGGACCTTGGAAAGGCTTCACCAGAAGCAGCTGTTCTTCCCAAAGGACAAGATAAATAAAGTCACTCCTGACAGAGCCACTTGACTCCAAAGGCTGGAGAACCCAGAGGGAACCAGGCAGCTCTGTTGGGAAGGGATTCCCTCTGCCAGGAGAGGGGGGCACTGGAGTCACACATGGCTCCACTGCACTGCCAGCCTGCACTAATCCCTAATTTTCCCATGATCCCATCGGGGATCAAAAATCAGGAGTACCATTTCCCTCCCCTCCCTGTGAAGCAGCAAACCCACGTGCTCCTTGCAGCAGCCCATAAATCAATATATTCCCCCCCACGCCGAGCACCGGGATCAGGAGCCAAGAAATCCACCTGGGAATCAGGTCACAAACCACCTTGGCACAAAAGCCTGGACTATCCAAGTGCCCACGTTCCAGGTGGGGACACTGAGGCACAGCAGGACGTGGCCTGTCCCCCAGGACAGATGGGGGGGATGGATGAGTCAGGACACATCCAGGACAGGAGTTAATTATCCAGGAAGCAACTCCCAGCCCCAGGTTCCAGCACGGAGCAGGCGACCAGGTTGCACAACTCCGGCTTCCCCCACCCACCCTCATCCTCCTCGGTAGTTTTCCATATTTACTTCTTTTTAAACGCTCCCATTAAACCCAGAAAATCAATTTATTTTCTGCAGCTCCTTGTTTTCCACAAAGAAAATGTGGGAAGAGGCAGGTCTGAGGCTGAGGAGGAAAGCCCTTGGTGTTCCCAACAGGAATGGGAAGAGGGAGGATCCAGGGAGAGCTGGGCTGGACGTGCAGGGCAGGCACAAGTCCTGCCACCACGATCAAACACCAAAGGTGGCTTCCTGAGACACCTGGAGTCAGGGATTGGCTCCAGAGCTGCCTCCTGGGCTCCAGGATTTGACCTCCAAGCTCTGATTTCAGGGATTTTTAAACCATGGTCCTGGCAGGGAAGAAAAGGCTGTTTCTAGGACTGCTCAGGACTCTGGCTCCAGATGTGACCTTGGGCAAGGTCACCTCATCCCACCATCCACAGGGATCCAAGGGACCCCTCCTGCTTCCTGAGCTGGCCTTCCAGGGGCAGCTTCTGCTGCCTCAGCACCACTTATCCCACTCCCACCAGGGAGGTCCCAGAGCCCCCCAAACCCCCCCGTCGGAGCCACCACACGACACTCCCAGGAAAAGTACATCCAGCACCTCCTGGCCCCCAAAATGGCAGCAGAGCCTTTCCCCTCCCCTCCCACTCTACATGAGATGCTTCAGAAAGGATCTTTTTCCCCCAGAAAACAAACTGGAGCTGCGTGAAGAATTTGGAAGCTCCAGGCAACGATCCCTGAGCCACCTGCCGTGGCTTTGTGGGTGCAGATCCCACTGTGGGGACCGAGGGGCCTTTGGGAGCAGCCAGGACAAGTCCCCCCCCAGCCTGGGGGCCGGGATAATGGGCTGGACAGTGTGGGAATGGCTGCAAGGTCATGAGACTGCCGAGGGCTGGCTCGGGGACTTGTCCAATTTCTGCACTCGTCCCTGCACAACACGCCCTTTGTGTCCCTCGGCTGCAGTGGCCGAGGACATCGGGGGGCACACGGGCCATGCCAGGCCCCCATGAGGGGATCCAGAGCCTGGATGCTCCAGCCACATCCAGACACCCAGCCCTTAAAATGCCACCCCATTCCCTTCCCAAGGGGCTGAACAGGCAGAGCATCAAAGCCTGGGAATTAGTGACAGGAGACAGGAGTCTTCCACCTTATGGCTTTGGAATTTTTGGGGGTCTTCTGCCTTACGGGAAGACTCAAAAGAGCTCCAAACCCACTCTTTGCCCACAGCAGGAGCCACAATGGGATGGGTGAAATCCACTTGGAGAAGTCCTGAGGGCCAGGTGACAAGTGACAAAAGCCACTGGCACAGCCACCAGCTCAGCCCCTCCTTGGCAAGGGAAAGGTCTGAATGGGCCACCAAGGGGGAGCTTCAACTACTGACCTAAATTTCCCAGGCAGCTCCATTCTCTCCCTGCCCATTCCCGAGGAGTCCCACAGTGTTGTCCCAGACTGGGTGGCTCTGCAGGGCTCAGAGGTGCCACATTTCACCCCAAAGAGGCTGCGTGGGAGAGGTTTGGGATGGCCCTCCCACACAACCCATGGCAGCTGAGGGGGAACCAGCCACTTAAAATATAGCCCGTGTGAAAAGGGGGTTTGTCACAAGCCCAGAGCCCTCCCAGGGATTTATGGACCTGATTTACAGCCCTGACCCTGCTCTGCTCTCCCAAAACACCAACACAGTGGAGCCTGGGCCATCCCAGCTCCCTCCAGACCCACCAGACCTACCAGCAGAGGAGCAGAACTGAGTGCTCCCCAAAACCCCTGAGCTGGTGCTTTCCTCAGCTTCCAAACCCTCTCCTCCAGGAACTCTGGAACTTGCCATTTACATTCAAATGAGACGACCACACTGAGATGGGATCACGACCAAAAGCGCTGACAAAACACCTTTTAATGACTCCTTTTCCACCTTAACGAGTTTGGTTTTTCCTCCCTTCACTTCTTTGAGCTGCTTGAAAGTTTCAGAGGAAGCCTGAGCAGGTCAGGAGGGCTGGGAAACACACTGGGATTGGGTGGGAATGCTCAGCCACACCTCGAGATTGGGAAGAGCCAATGTTTGCTATGTGTTCTTCTCCGGAAAAGATCCCCAAACCCTTTCCAAAGGCAGAGGAGGTGCCACCCACTCTGGGGACAGGTGAGAACTTGAGCACCAGCAGCACCTGCTCGGGGCAGGAAGGGAAGAGCAGCAGCACCTTTGCTACGGAGCACGAGGCAGGATGGATTTAGGGCACCCTACAAGCCACAGTGCAGGCTTTCCTGGGAACAGCTGTGTGGATACACATGGATATTGAGCTGTAAGAATGATGGAGAAGGACTTTGGACAAGGGGAATGGATGGATGGGATAGTGGGAAGGAATCCCTCCCTGGGAAAGTGGGCAGACCCTGTGGCTGCCCCACAGAGTGTCCAAGGCCAGGTTGGAGCACTCTGGGTTGCTGGAAGGTGTCCCTGCCCTGGCAGGGGTGGAATTAAACCATCTCTAAGGTCCCTTCCAACCCAACCCAGCCTGTGATATTCGGCCTTTGGCAGCTCAAGATGCCCAGGGAAGCAGATCACAAGTTGTTCAGTGATCCCTCAGAGGAAACACCCGTGACCCAGGCAGGGCAGCCCCGGGAAAGAATTATTAAAATCATGTTGCTTTATAAAAAAATCAAGCTGGTGGTTTGCTGCCCCAGGCCCAAACACCAGCCCAGCCCTCCCTCCCCACCGACCGGAGGAACGGGCAGTTTTTCCCTGTGGAAAACTCACCCCAACTCCAGGTCACACAACACAAGTTCTTGCCTCTTTGTTTTATATTTAAGGAGTGACCATCCCAGTCCCCCCTTCCTTCTCCCAGCTGCATGGACACATCTCCAAGCCCAGCTGCCTTGGGGTAAATCACCTCTGTGGCCACGGGGAGCACCATCCCTGCTGACACCAGGCTCTGCAGCAGCCCAGGACAAGCCCAGGCAGGGCTCCCTCTGCCCAGGACCCACCCAAAACCCTGCCCAGGGAAACACACCTAGAGCCCAGGGAGGGGGGAAGATGGGAGGCAGCAGCAAAGGAAGGAGGGTGTTTTGCCTGCTTGGGACAAGTCACTGTTCCAGCTCTCTGGTGCCATGAAAATTCAACTGCTCTCCACTTGGAATGTGCTGCTGGCGCTTTAGGGCCAAGCCATCCCAATTATGTGGACCTGGAGAACAGATGGATGTTCCTCAGAGGAGGACCCTGCACTCTGACAGAAGGAAACTGCACTGCAGGAAACAAAATCAAGATAAATTGAGAGAAAACAAAAGGACACTGAGTTTATTGTTTTAAATAAATCTAAATTTTCTATAATGTAATGGGAAGAAGCCTTTGGTGTTGAGCAGGTAACTGAGCCACCACCAGCAGAGAGTGAATTCCAGCTTTCTTCTATCCTGACTGGACAAAACATCTGGGGTAACATGACCAAGATCACGCAGCTCTTGAAGCGAAGAGATCAGAGCAGGAGCAGCATCCTGCAAATATCTGTGGGCTGCTCTGGACAATCTGGCTCTGTTTTCCAAGCATGGCCATCCCCTCCAGCCCCTGCACCTCCTCCCCTGCTCCCACAGCTCAAACTGCTGGTTTGGGACACGAAGGCTCAGCTGAGGAATGAGACTGACCACAGGAGGGGGGTCCAGGGTCACACCCCCAGCCCAACCACTGCTCCAGTGGGTCCTCAAAGACAGTGGGGTTGGTTTGTCCTGGTCCTTCCAAAGATTTCCTGCTCCTTGCAGATCCCTCTGGATACTGAAGTGCTGCTATAAGGGCTCCAAGGAGACTTCAGAGCCCCTTCCAGAGCCTAAAGAGGCTCCAGGAGAGCTGGAGAGAGAACTTGGGACAAGGGATGGAGGGACAGGACACAGGGAATGGCTTCCCACTGCCAGAGGGCAGGGAGAGATGGGATATTGGGAAGGAATTCCTTCCTGGCACAGGGTGCCCAGAGAAGCTGTGGCTGCCCCTGGATCCCTGGGAGCGTCCAAGGCCAGGTTGGAGCACCCTGGGCTGGTGGAAGATGTCCCTGCCCGTGGCAGAGGTGGCACTGGATGATCTTTAGGGTCCCTCCAAACCAAGCACTGTGTGAAGATTCAATGTCCCAGGTCCCAGTGAAGTGGGAGACACCCCGAGCTGCTGTGACAGCATCTGCCCCGCTCCAGCAGCCGCCCCACATTTCAGTCCAACCCGACCAACTCGCAGCACCATCAGGTAACCAAAACAGCTGGGGCTTTCCTGCCCCTGCCAGGTCCAACCTGCCAGGGAGGTTTGCCTCTCCCTGCTGTCTGCAAAGCTGTGCCTGGGAAGCACAGGGAGCTCCAGCACAGTCAGCCCTCATTCTTCAACTGTTTCACATCCAGCACAAGAATTCTACCCAAAACCCCACAGATCCACCAACCACTGATCCTGCAGCACAGACCAACATATCCCTGGTGCTGGTTTGGGATGGAAGGGACCTTAAAGCCCTTCCAGTGCCACCCCCTGCCATGGGCAGGGACACCTTTCACTGTCCCAGGGTGCTCCAAGCCCTGTCCAGCCTGGCCTTGGGCACTCCCAGGGCTGGGGCAGCCACAGCTTCTCTGCCCACCCTGTGCCAGGGCCTGCCCATCCTCCCAGGGAGGAATTCCTTCCCAATATCCCATCCATCCCTGCCCTCTGTCAATCTGAAGTCATTCCCCCTTGTCCTGTCACTCCAAGGCCTTGTACAGGGAAGAGCCAAACCTTTCCCAAGCCATTTACTGACAGGGAAGAACCACCTGACACACTCAGGGCCACTTGCTGAGGCAGGAAAGGAGAATCCCACATCCTGCACCTGCTGCCAAGGCACTCTGGGAGGAGGAGTGATTGCTCCCACTGAAGTGTGGATGGAGTGCTGGAACTGAGCACCCCTCGAACCCTCAAGGAGCATCCCAGGAACTTTAATCCCCATTTTTATTTTCCTTCATATGAATAAAACAATAACAACAATCCCCTCCCATGGCAGAGCAGCTCAGAGGGAGGAGCAGCACCAGGAGCTGGCTTTGCTGTGCTGCTCTGCTCTCTTTTCCCTGGGCTGGCCAAAGGGGTCGATCTGCAGAGCAAGGACAGCCCTTCCCAACCTTTCCCAGCCCTTCCCAACCTTTCCCAGCCCCCAGCCAGCCATTTCCTCGCTCGGGAATGGCTGCATCCTGTGCCCATTCACAGGAGCCTGCCCAGGGCCGATATATTTGGCAGAGGATCTAAATGAGGCTGGGAGAGCTGCGGGGAAGGGGAAGGATTCGGGGGAAGAAGCCCCAAGTGCACCAGGGTGTTGGTTCTTCCATGGAATTGGGACTGTGAGGGAACACCAAGCCTCTCCCCAAGGTGACCCACCAGCCAGCAGCTCCTGGACAGACAGGTTTTGGGGGGAATTCTGCCAGAACTCTCCCTGCAACCCGAGGCAAAGCACGGGAGGAGACTGAAGGGACTCCCAAGAAATGTTACTCCTCACCACGGTTTTGATTGTCTCAGCGTTTAAAGCTGAAGCTCTTCCAGCCCTTCAGGGGAAAGGAGAGAAGGAGAACTGCACCAAGACACCCTGGTGGTGACAGTGACCACTTGTGCCAAACCAGAGCAAGAGCAGCTGGAATGGGGCTCCCAAATCCCACCAGCAGCAGCAGCAAGGATGGTGTGACCACAATTGAGCAGCCACCACCTTCAGCCCCCAACCCACCCCTGATGGACCATCCTGAGACCATTCCTGCAGCTCTCCCAGAGCACCAAACCAAAACCAGCCAAGGAAAGCCCCCTGCTGCAGCACACAGGGCTGGCTCCAACCCATCCCAAAGGCCTGGGAAGGGGGGAAAGACCCTCCCAGGACAAGCTAACCTGACAGCATTCCCCCCCAGGATGCTGGAGCTCACTTCCACAATCCCAGCAGGCCAGGGATGACCAAACCCCACACTGTGTGACACTGCAGCTCCCTGGGCTGGCTGGCTGTGCCTGGGATTTCCTTCCAGGGCACGGCCCACGGTGAGGAACTTCTGTTTCCTGCACAAGCAGGACGTGGAGCCCGACAGGCCCCTGTCACGTGGGCAAACACCACGGCCCTGCCCCTGTTTGGGCAGATCCCAAACCAGGCAGCTCTTCCCTGGCCTGGCACCCCCTGCCCCAGCACCCCGAGGAGCAGCAGGGAGCCCTCAGCCCCATGGAGAGCAGCAGGCAGGGCACACACAGTCTGCTCTCGTGTTGCAAGGTCCCCCTGAACTGGTTCCTCCACCCAGACCTCCTCGCCAATTTGCTCCTTTGTCATCAGAGACTGCATTTAATCCAGCAGGAATGTGCCTTATTTCGAGCCTGGGGAGTCACAGAGCTGAGGTCTGTCCTTGCACATGCAGGGGGTGACTCCTGTGTGAGAAGCTCCCCCAGCAGTGGCACTGTGGCTGGAGGTTCTCAACATGGTCCATAGCACGAGGTGTCTGTGCTGGGACTGTCACTAACAGGTCACAGGAATTTCTCTGCTCCGAGATACAACCAGCCACAATCCAGCAAGGAGGTTCAGAGCTGCTCAGGAACCCTCACTCTCTGTCCCAAACCCATCCCTGCTGTGTGTGAGTTGCTCCCAGGCTTCCCTCAATCCTCAACCCAAGGCTGAGCCCATCCCAGCACAATCCCAGGAAGGCTGGGTTACCAGAAAATCCTGAAGAACACCCAGCCATGGCTAAGTCAGCCTTTAGAACCTCAGAAGTTACACGGAAAAAAGGGAAAAAACACAGAAAACACGAAGCTGTGTGTGAGTCCTGGTTGGAGGAGAAGCACACACAGAGGTTTCCCTGAGAAAGGCCAAGCACATCTGTCCCTTCTCTCTGTGTTCCCTCCCCTGTCACAGCTTCTTGTGGTCTCCTATATAGAGAGAACCATAAAAACTGCTCAAACCCTCCCATTTTCCAAGGCCAGGATTTACTCCTTCACCCCATGTTCCCCTTCCCCTGTCACAGCTTCTCGTGGCCTCCTAACCCAAGGGAACCATAAAAACTGCTCAAACCCCAAATCCCCCTGTTCTCACAGCCCCTGGACAACATCTACCCCTTCTCCCCACATTCCCCCTCCCTGTCACAGCTTCTCACAATCTAAACTGACCCATAAGAGCTGCCTGAGGAGTCCCAAATCCCCCCATTCCCCCACTCCCCCTTTGGGAGCCCCAAACCCTCCCAGGTTCTCCCACCCACAGCCATGTCCCAGCTTCCCCTTCCAGCCCCGTGTCCCCTCCTCCCTCCCAGCACTCCTGACGTCCCCTGCCCTCAGCTCCGGAGCTCTGGCATTAATCTAATGGCCTCAAATGACACCTCACACACCGGTTGTTCTTTTCCACACCGGGAAGGAGGGAAAAGCAGGAAAATCCCTAAGGAATAACCCGGGAGTTCAGCAGGAGAGCGGAGTGTCCCGGGCAGGGCAGTGCCTTATGTAATTCCCAGTTTGTGGCTTAAGAGGCAGCTCTTCCCGACATTCCCGACTCCATGTGACAGCAAATCCCCGGAGCGAGAGGGGTTTCATCCCCTGCAATGCTCTCCTGCCATGGAGCTCCTTCCTTTTCCCTGCTCGGAGCCCGGGGATGGAGGGAAGGAGGGAAGGAAGGAGGGAAGGAGGGAGGGAAGGAGGGTTGCTCCGGTACCGCGTGTGCTCTGCCTGCCCGGACAGGAGGCTCCCAGGAACCAGAGAGCAGCAACCTGTAGCTACAAGCCCACCTCCAGCTCCTTCCCAGCTCCGTGCCAGGCAAACAACAAAAAAAACCCAGGATATCTACTCACTGGTTTCCAGTTTGCCGGTGGGAAACACGGAGGTGCACGAAGCAGGAAGGAAACTGGTGCCCGAGTGGGGATCCGAGCGGGGAGGAGGGAGTTAAAACGCAGCGCTGGGACGCTTGGGAGCATCCTCTGCCGTGGAAAATGCCAGCAGCGGCCCTTCCCACAGCAGGGAGAGGGTCCCACGTGGTGGAAACCAGGAGGAAAACGATCCCGAAGGTGCCAGGAGCTGCTGCCCGCGGGGACACGGAGCGGGGAGGTCGCTGCAGCCACACACGTTTGCTCAGGGATGGGAGGCGGAAAAGCCCCGATTGCCAAGGGATCTGCGGCTCATCTCACCAACGTGGCCTTGGCTCCCACCTGCGCCCGCGGGGCAGCTCCAGCCCGGTTCCAGTTTCTCACACCTTGTCACATTAAGGACGCTGAGCCCTATAGTTCCCTTCCACCTGCAGCCCGGCGCTGCCGCAGGGAGATTCCCACATCGCTCAGCCGGCCGGGAGAGCGGGGAAAGGAGGCGATTCCAGGTGTTTTTCCTGCCTGGAAGTGGAGCCCCCGCCCCGGCTCTGCCACCGGAGCCGGCGATGACACGGAAACTGAAACTATGCGGAGGGAAGGCGATCCGAGCACGGAGCTGCGAGGGAAACAATCGGCCCTGGCGACTCGCGGAGGATCCCAGCGCTGCTGTGACCTCGTTTACTCCCGGAGCTCCTCCGGGACCCGCGGGATGCTCCAGGAGCAGGGATGGATTGGGACGGACACACCGGAGGAGGCAGCACCGAAAACACCCGCCAGGTTGGATCAAAGGGCCACGGGATCGGGGACAAATGTTCCCCTTCGTCCCAGAGACTGCCTGTCTTGCTCCCTCTTTCCCCGAGTTCTGCTCAGGCTTTTAATTACAGACTGGGACCAGTCTCCTCAAATTTGAGGTTAAGGCTGGTTGGGAGCACAGGTAAAGCAACTGTTTATTGCCTGGACTAGGCGAGATAACGAGTCGGGTTCTAATTGTTCACCACACAAGTCTCCTCTTCCAATAAACTCAGCATCCTGAGACGGGAAAAAACCCTCAAGTGTCAGTTTTAATCAAGATGAAACCGCAGTTCTCAAGCGTTTAAGGCTCCGTCTCAAACGCAGAGCAGCAATTTCACAGGATTTTAGGTGGGACACCTGCGTGAGACTTGATGCTGCAGCTTAAACCCAGCACTTGGGCAGGACTCGATCCCCGACCAAGGTCTCAAAGAAGCCAAGAGCACCCAAACCATCAGAGCACCTCGATGGGAGCATAAATTTCCCCCTGATTTGCGTCCCGTGCCCACATCCAGATTCCCACGCTGGGAGAACAACTGGAATTTTTAATTCTGCTTCAGAAAGTCACCAAACACGAAGGGAACCCACCGCCCTCAGTGTGCCAAATTAATTCCACCCAGCACCTCCACGGAGCAGAGCTCCTCCCGAAACCCACGGCACGCCTGCCCATCATCCCCAGACCCACCAGATGAAATACGAGCGAAAAACCATTAATAATTAAAAAAAAAAGGCCTAAGAGGACTCGCAGAGCAACAGAAAGGGAAGAACCACTTTCATTCACCTCCAAATTTATTAAGAGCTCCTGCCTTGCAAAACCCTCCCTGGAGTTACTAATGCAATTAAGGCTTGGTGGAAAAATCCCACCATCTCACCCATGTTTGGGTTGCGCCTCTTCACTCCCTCTTTCACCAGAACAAGCCTAAACAGGGGCCAGAATGAATATTAAACAAGAATGGCTCCTCTCTAATAAACTGCTCAGTTTCTCTCGTCTCTTTTCTTTTTTTACAAAGTAGTTTAAATCCCAACAACTCCAGCAAACCATCCCAATTAAAGCCAGCCCGTCTCTTCCTGCTCAGCCTCCACAAGTGCCCATATACTGCAACTTCCACCCAGGCCTGGCAGAAACCTTGAGAAATGAAACAATTCCTTGAAAAATACCAACAAGAACCAACCCAAAGACTTTCAGAAAGCACCAGGATGACCTTTTAGCTCCGTTGCTACTCTGAGCACAACTTCAACCCTCATTAGGTTGTAAATTCTTCCAGGCACAGCCTTTCTCTACCCATGTCCATAAAATACTTATATAATAAGTTATGGTTTCGATAGCCAGGACAATTAAGAGCCTGGGGAACAGGGCTGATCTTGAACTTGGACTGGCAGCAAACTCTTACCGAGAGTCCTTGAGCCCAGAGAAACTCTGGCTGCCCAAGCTCCTCCTGCCCTGCAACTAAGGGTCTCCAGGAGCTGGGAACACGGCGAGCCAGGCGGGGGCCAGGCAGTCACGTCGGCTGTGGTTGTACAACAGGAACTGTTGCTTTCAACACGGCAGGGCCGGGATTTACACGTTCTGGTTGTGCACGCAGCTCCCAGGGCTTCCCACACAACCATGGAATATCCTGAGCCGAGATGGATCCACAAGGATCATCAGTCCAATTCCTGGCCCTGCACAGACACCCCAACAATCCCACCCTGTCCCTGTGCCCCAAACCCTCCTGCAGCTCTGGCAGCCTCGGGGCTGTGCCCACTGCCCTGGGCAGCCTGGGCAGTGCCCACCACCCTCTGGGGGAAGAGCCTTTCCCTGAGATCCAACCTGAGCCTCCCCTGACACGGCCTCATAAACCAACTTTTTCCCACACTCCTGGAACAACAGGGCCAAGCAAGCCCTTTCCCTGGCAGTGCCCAGCTCCCAGCCCACGTCCCCAGCGATCTGCCCGTGACTTTGTCCCTGCCTCCGGCCTCCCAGCGCCAGCAATCCCGGGGGAAGAGGGCATGGACCTTTGGCTCTGCCACAGGGGGCTCAGCGCTGCGCTTTTGGGTACCTGAACCGCGCCAGCACCTCCAACTCCCGCGCCCCGAGCTCGGGGGCTGCCGACACGGCAGGTCCCAGGGGCTGTCAGGCCGGGCCCGGGGCCGCAGCAGCCCCCGAGGCCGGGGCTGGGCGCTGCGCAGCGCCGCGGGGGGAGAGGCTTATCCCGCCCCGCTCCTGCGGGCAGCAGCGCCCCGGCCCCGCGGGGGGATTATCGCCGCGGCCCCCCCTGCCCGCAGCCGGCCGGGGGGAGATAAGGCACGGCCCAGGGGGGTCAAAACAAGGCCGGGGGCGCGCAGCGAAGGCAGCGCGGCGGGGCCGGGCCGGAACGACCTTGGGGTGCGCGGGCAGG
>WBMV01007312.1:9186-117543 GCA_013396655.1 Campylorhamphus procurvoides
CCCCGGCGCGGGGCGGGCGGCGGGGCCGCGGGCGGGCCCGGCGGGCAGTAAATGGCGCCTGGTGTGCGCGTGTGTGTGTGTGTGCGCGCCAGGTGTGTGTGCGAGCGGCCCCGGCCCCGCCGCGCCCCGCAGGCACCATGCCCGGCGTGCTGCCCGCAGACAGCGCCAGGGCCAGCCCCGCCAGGAAGAACAGGCTGTCGCTGAAGCTCTTCCAGAAGAAGGAGGCGAAGCGAGCGCTGGATTTCACGGAGGCGCAGGAAAATGAGCAGAAGGGCGCCGAGATGTGAGTGCCGCGCGGGAGAAGTTCGGGTCGGGCTCCGTCCGGCGCCCCCGCAGCCGCCGCCCCGCGTGGAGAGCGGCGCTGAATCCGCTTAGAACTCCCTGCCCTTCGGTTACATTAACCGGCCTCGAAATTACGTTAAATTAACGCCCGACCCGGCTTGATCAAAGTGGGAGAACTGGTCGCAATAACCAGTTTTTTTGGTTACTGTTTTAAGGGAATAAGCGGATGTTTAGCCGGCACAAACTTTAGGGATCCCTCGAGGAAGTTGCTCTCTTTTAATACTAATTAATCGCTAGAACCAATTTCCACAGCTGGCTTAAGAAAGCAACTTTGCCACACTGTGGATGTTCGGTTGGCACGAACTTTGTGATCACTTGAAGTAGCTGCTTTTTTTTCAAGTTAACGTAAAAAGTTACTCTGTTGCTGGGCCGTTTTTATTATTATATATATTAAAATGTAGCTTTTTGCAAGATGAGGTGATGGAAAGATGTTGCGTTGTAAAGGTTGTTTCTGCCGCGAGGAAATGAACTGGTTGTGGTGCTGCCTGTCATTCCTTGGGGCGTTTGAAGCCCTGAGCATCTTTCACCTCATGGTGAGGGGGTTTTACTGGGGAAAAAGGAAAATTGCCTAATTGTGGTCAGTTAGAAAGAGTTGGAGACTTTAAAACTTGGTTCTGTTGTGTCAGTACGGTGCATTAATTGCTTATATTCAGTATATAATGTGTCAGGTTCATTGGTTTCCTTTTTTTTTAGATATTTTTTCTGGTTTGATCCTTTTGCTTTGCCTCCAGGAATGGTGTGACTGTGGAGCAAGGGTTAGCATGGATAGGAAATTTGTTCTAGACACATTTTTCTGTCTTAAGAATGAACAGAGGAAGAACAAAAGTATTTAAAAGTGAACTGGGTTTTTTTTTGTTCCTTAAATTGGTCTCGTGATATTATTTGAAAAATATGTGTTGGAACTAAGAGAAAATTTGCCTGATTAAAATTGCCTGGGTTGGGGTGGGTTGCTTAAGGAGTTTCAGCTGAGGAGTTTGTGCCCAGGGTGGGTACAGACACACTTTGATAGTGTTTCCAGCTGTGTGTGTGAGTGCCCAGGTGAGCACAGACACACCTTGGCATGGGTTTCAGCTGTGTCTGAGTGCTCTCAGGTGGCTCTGAGGTGGGAGATGAGGGAGTCCCCTGTCCCAAGCTGTTCTTACACCCTGCTCTCTCTGTTTCCCAGTGACCAGGTGGTTCCTGCAGCACAGCCTCCCTCCCTTGTCAGCTGTGAGAAAAAAGACAACATGTTGCCTTTTGTGGGCTTGAACAACCTGGGGAACACCTGTTACCTGAACAGTGTCCTGCAGGTGAGGGCATGTCCAGGGGGGCTTCAGAAAGGGGATTTTTTCTGGGGGTTTAAGCACAAGTGGGTGAGATTTGCAGTTTGATATCCCATGGGTGTCTGGGTGTAGTGTGAAGGGAATCTAATTACAGTGGGGGGAAAAAAAAAGCTGCTGCAGGACATGTGTGCACTGTAGGTTGTCCTGATTGGGTAATTCTCCAGTTTCCATACTCAGGGCTCCTCCCTGCTGTGAGAAATCCTGGCTCTTTGTGTGCTGTGCACAGCCTGGGGAGGTGCAGAGCTGCTTGGATCATACATGTGCGTTCTGGGGGGAGTAGCTCCTTACTCAAGTTGTTCTCCTGTTTCCAACTGTTGTTTTCAGGTATTGTATTTTTGTCCTGGTTTTAAAACTGGAGTAAAACATTTATATAACATCATTTCAAAGAAGAAAGAATCTTTGAAGGATGAAGGAGAGCAAAAGGCAGAAAAGGTAACGAATCTCCACATGTTCTTTACTTGTAACTTTGCAAGTGAGGCTGCATGCAGGGAGTTTAGTGATAATTTAACTGATTTCTTCTGTTCTTAAGAAGTTTTTTAGCATTGTTTTCTACAGTGTCACTTCAGGTAAAGATATATTTGAGTTGTTTTGAACCTGTGTTCAAACATGAGTGTTCAGAGGGTCCATAAACTTGGAAGCAGAAGTCTTGAACAGCAGAAATTTGAGAAGATATCTCACCATGCTTCTGGCATTAAGATAATTATGATACAGTACTTTGAGTGGATGGAAGTTGGAGTTTGGGCAAGGATGGTTTGGGGTTTAAAATAATGGCTCATTTGGCTTTTGTCTTCTTGTGGCAGAAGCACAGTATATTCTGTGAAACTCACCTGCTTCCCACAGCAGACAAAAAGCCTGTGAGGTGTCTCAGAAAACTGGGGGAGGGCTGGAGAGGAAAGTGTTTTTATTCTTTTTACATTGTTGCAGGGAGGCTGCAAAGAAGATCCCCTGGCAAGTTATGAACTCATCTGCAGTTTGCACTCCTTGATTCTGTCAGTGGAGCAGCTTCAGGCCAGTTTTCTCCTAAACCCAGAAAAATACACGGATGAACTTGCCACTCAGCCCCGAAGACTCCTGAACACCCTCAGGTACAAACCCCTCAAATGCTGCCAGGCTGTTCTCCTCATGTCCTGAGCTCCTTCCCACTGCACACCTGGAGGGGCTGGTCTTGAATTTGGGGTGGCCTTATAGGAAGTAAATTTTTTGTGTTCCCTGTTACCTCCATGGTGTCAGAAACTTGAAAGTAAATTTTAGTCCTGTAAGAATGTAATTTAAATGCAGAATAGGGTTTAAAACAGTGCTTAGCTTCAGGCACAGAAGTGTTATAGAATCACAGAATGGTTTGGGTTGGGAGGGACCTTAAAGATCATCCAGTCCCATGTCCTGCCATGAGCAGGGACACTTGACCAGGTTGCTCCAAACCCCATCCAGCCTGGCCTTGGACCCTTCCAGGGATGGAGGAGGATTCTCTTTGGCCTGAGAGGCTCCACTACTGGGTTGCAGTTCAGTGTTGAAGTGCCTGGGGCAGAACCTTCCCACAGCTCTGTGACCTGACTCCTCTCTAGGCCTGGAGAGGACCCTCCATGACTTTTTTTATCTAAGCCCCTAATTTAAATCTCAAATCACATTACCCAGTTGGCAAAGCAGAACTAACCCTCACTGCTCTGCTTGTTTCCTTTGCACAGAGAGCTGAACCCCATGTACGAGGGGTACCTGCAGCACGACGCCCAGGAGGTCCTGCAGTGTATCCTGGGGAACATCCAGGAAACCTGTCAGCTGCTGAAGAAGGAGGAGTTGAACAAAGTGCCCGTGGAGGAGCCTGCAGCTAAACTGGAGGAGAAACCTCTCCCAAAGCCTGAGAGCCACGGGCCCAACAGTGCTGCTGAGGAGGAGGAGGAGCCCTCCCCGAGCAGCCCCGGTGGGGATGCACCCGAGGACAAGCTGCTCAAGGGCCACGGCAAGAGGAAAAGCGACACCGAGGGAGGCAACGCCAAGAAAAAATCCAAAGTGGCCAAAGAGCAGAGTGCAGCAGAGGAGAATCAGAGGCAGACCAGGTCAAAGAGGAAAGCCACGGGGGAGAAGCTGGAAAGCCCAAGCGACGCCGTGGCCAAGAGCGCCGGGGACGGCGAGAGCGCGAAGCCAACGCAGAAGAAATCCCGGGTCAGGTTAAACTGGTTAAAATCCTCCTGCAAACAGCCCAGCATCCTGTCCAAATTCTATAGCCTAGGCAAACTAACTACAAACCTGGGCTCCAAAGACCCAGGGAGAGAGGAGGACTCTGAGCTCCAAGAGTCATCGGCCAAGTGCGAAAATGGGGACAGTAAAGAAGAATATCCTGAACCAGCATCTCCCGTGGAAAACCACCATGAGAAAGGAACTGAGAAAGAACCAAAAAAGGAAGGTTGGTGCACAAGTGAGGGGCTTAAAATTAGTATGATTAAGAAAGTACAATGCGTGGGAAGGCAGCCTTCAGACTGCACAGCCTGCAGAGCTCTAAACACAAAATTAGATTTTCAGGAATTGAAGAAGATTTTTAGGAACAAAAATTTATTTTTGTATGTGTTTGTAATTTTTTTTATAACTTGACCTGTTTAGCTTAGATCTTGAGATACTTCTCTAACATTCTGTAATCATTGTACTGTGTGTATATATATATATTCTAAAGAAGGCAGAATGTTACCAGGTTTGTATTATCACTCATTTTGGTCATCCATAGACATAGCAAGTGGATTTAGGATATAAAGGAATATTTCAGTCAGGAGCAAACAGAATGAAACTCCATTGGCTACATCTTTGTGCCCAAGTCTTCTTACAAACAATATTGTGTCCTTCCCTCCCAGTTCCTTAGCCCTTCCACATTCCCAGCCTGCCCAAGAGCCAGGAAGGACACAGGATGTATTACATATACTAACTGGCTGGCAGGTATGGATTTTGTGTCAATGGAACAGGGGCTCAGTCTGGATTCAGTACTTACCAATTTGGAACCTTCTGATCCACCCACCAGTTTTTATAAAAAGTGGAAGGAAGGCAAGATCTTTGAGATCTGCATTTCTTGAGCAGATTTGACCAAAAGTGGCCAACAAATTTAGAAGGTATTGGAGGAGAGGAGTGAGAATAAATAGAAACCAGCCAAACCCACGCCCGTGACGCTCCTTGAGGAGGCTGATGGTCCATACTCAGTCAGTGCATTGGTGACAAACAGACCAGAATGTGACACTGCCACACTTCCAGTATAAAACAGGAACCCAAGCTTAAAACAGAAATAAAAGTTGGAGGGCCAAGAGACAGAAACTCCTTATTTAGTTACCAGGAGATGATTCTGTGAGGACTGCACGTGATAAGGAGTTTGGTTTTAGTTCCTGTCTGGCATCCCTAGAAGTTCATGGCTCTAACAGAGATTTTCCAGGGATAGTTTCTGGAATAAAGATCAGCTTGTTGAGTGATGTGACATGTCCTTTCTCCAGGTACAGAACTGGCTGTCTTTGAGCTGGTGGAGAAACTCTTCCAGGGCCAGTTGGTGCTGAGGACAAGGTGCTTGGAGTGCGAGTGCTTTACTGAAAGGAGGGAAGATTTCCAGGACATCAGCGTGCCAGTGCAGGAGGATGAACTTTCAAAGGCTGAGGAGAGTTCTGAAAGTGAGTGAGTGCCTCACAGAGGGGGGTGAGGGTGTTTGTGGCTCAGCCAGCCCCAGGCAGGGACAGTGCTGGGGTTATCAGGGACCAGAGCTCCTGTTTGTGCTGGCTAAAATTCGAGGCTCTTATCTGCTGTGCTGATTAACTTTAGACTTTGGCAACACGCTGCTGATGCTGTTGACAGATCCAGATAATATTAAAAATGGTGCAAATATTACACATAGCACAGACTGCTTACAGTCCCTCACTTAGGAATGTGTTTTCCTGCTTATAAATAGATATTTTCTTTGATGTGGGTCTTCCCTTTCTTTCTGGGTAAGAAATTTTCCTGCTTTTTCTTATTAAAAGAAGTATTTGCATTTTTTAATTGATTTTATAATTTCATTGACTACTCTAAATTTTAGTGGGTTAGATTGTTGTTGCCTTAATAGCACTTGTTTTATCTTTGTAAATATTAGTCTTCTGGTCTCTTTCACAAATACTATTGATCTATAGGTAGTTTTTAGGTATTTTCAAAAGTGAGCACGCCAAGAATAAATTTTGAAATTGAGAATTTTAAGGGAATTCATTTTAGTTCCCATGGACTCAAATTGGAACAACTTTTCCTGCTTTTACTCCCCGTTTTGCTGAAGGACTCAGAGTAGAATGTGTGGGGAAATGTTCATGTGTAAAATGCTGCTGAGAGTGTAGGTGATCCTGTCAGCAGCGTGAGGGTGGTGGGGGAGGCAGAATGTAAGAATGGAATTCTCTGGTTATTTTGGAGGTTTGCCCTAATAAATGAAATTCATAGACCCAGTTTCCAGAATGACTCTGTGATCTGAAACAAGCTTTGGGAAAACCTTAGATTTGAAGTCATGATGTCCATTAAGTGGTATTTTCGTCCCTCCCTGAAATGCTTCCAAGATCCAAACCCATCTGTTTCACACCTGCTGAGTGTTCTTTACAAAGCTGCAGCTTTTGGGCGTGCCTTGAATTGACACCTTTTGTTGGGTGTCGTTCTGGTGGGCCAGACTGAACAGATAAACCCTGGCACAGCTGTGAATGTATCAATTGTGTTTTCTAGTTTCTCCCGAGCCCAAAACTGAAGTGAAGACGCTGAAATGGGCCATTTCCCAGTTTGCCTCGGTGGAGAGGATCGTGGGGGAGGACAAGTACTTCTGTGAGAACTGCCATCACTACACCGAGGCCGAGAGGAGCCTTCTCTTCGATAAAATGCCCGAAGTGATCACCATCCACTTGAAGTGCTTTGCTGCCAGCGGCCTGGAGTGAGTACAGTGTGCTTGGCTGGGGGTGGAGCAGTGGCCTGAGCAGGGCAAGTGGCAGCACAGGGGCTCAGGGTGCTTTGGAATCTGCCAGAAGCACATTTCAGGATTGAAAGGCACTTAAATTGCTGCCACGCAGCCCCTGAGTCCATAAAGGTTTTCTCACAAGCAGTGGAATTGACTTTTAGGAGACTCCTTAACAAAAAGTGATCTGCCTGTACTCTTAGAGCAGCCTGATCTGTTGATCTTTCTGAAAACTTTAAATATCATTTGTCCCAGCTCAAAGTACTCTGACAGAACAAGTAATTAGAACAAATCTGAATTTTACAGTCCTAGCCAGTCTCTACCCGAGTGTAAGTACTGAAAAATGAATGTGAAGGGGCAAAAGTAACAATCAGGAGTTAAACATTTTCAAGAGCTAAAGTTCCTTACCCAAAATTGATCAATTCCTTAAAAAAGNGACTTCATCAAAAGCACATTTCCAAATTGAAAGGCATTTAAATTGCTGCCATGCAGCCCCTGAGTCCATAAAGGCTTTCTCACAGGCAGTGGAATTGACTTTTAGGAGACTCCTTAATCTGCCTGTACTCTTAGAGCAGCCTGATCTATTGATCTTTCTGAAAACTTTAAATATCATTTGTCCCAGCTCAAAGTACTTTGACAGAACAAGTAATTAGAACAAATCTGAATTTTACAGTCCTAGCCAGTCTCTACCTCAGTGTAAGTATTAAAAAAATGAATGTGAAGGGGCAAAAGTAACAATCAGGAGTTAAACATTTTCAAGAGCTAAAGTTCCTTACCCAAAATTGATCAATTCCTTAAAAAAGCTTTGGTCTCTACTTGAAGACACCAAAATCCCTTTGGGATGGGATTTTGGAAGTTTTTTAGGCACAAATTAGTTGGGCCTTTTATCCCNACTCAGTAATCTGCCTGTACTCTTAGAGCAGCCTGATCTATTGATCTTTCTGAAAACTTTAAATATCATTTGTCCCAGCTCAAAGTACTTTGACAGAACAAGTAATTAGAACAAATCTGAATTTTACAGTCCTAGCCAGTCTCTACCCGAGTGTAAGTACTGAAAAATGAATGTGGAAGGGGCAAAAGTAACAATCAGGAGTTAAACATTTTCAAGAGCTAAAGTTCCTTACCCAAAATTGATCAATTCCTTAAAAAATGCTTTGATCTCTACCTGAAGAGACCAAAATGCCTTTGGGATGGGCAGGAAGTTTTTTAGGCACAAATTAGTTGGGCCTTTTATCCCCCAAATTCCCTGTGTGCTGCATTTCCCCCTGGCTTGGCCTTAGCCCTTCAGAGCCACCTCACCAGCAGGCATGAAGTCTGCCATGGAATTCAGTTTGTAATATTTGTGTCACCAATATTTGAGATAAAAACACCAAATGTAAGCTGTCAGCTGACTTGTCAGAGGGTGCTCTCTAAGCAAGTGCTGGTACCTGGGGGCAGTTTGGGATTTGTAAAACCACCAGTGCTGAGGATGGTTTTAAGTTACTTTTTTACAGGTAGTTTGCTGAGATTTTCACAGGTAGATTTCTCACTCTCTTTTTAGTATTTCTTTTTAGGAATATCCAGTTTTCTGACAAAGTAGAAAGGAAACTTTCTCTGTCTCTGCAGTGTTTTTTCATACAAGTCCAGGGTCATAATACAACATTGTCCTTCCATTGATCTCGATGATATTTGACTGAAGTACTGACTTATTTATTGCCTTAAATTTGCACACTTAAAAATCCTAGTGTATTGTTGAGTAGCCTTGCTGTGGGATGGAACTGGTATGATTATAGACTTGAAAAAAATGCAACCTGAAAGGAAACCTGAATATTCTCTTCCATTTGCTCTCCTCTCTCCTATCTTTTGTTTCCCTAAGGAAGCCCTTGCAGGTTCAGCAGGCAGCTCCTGCCCCACTCACCTCTCTCTGTCCTGGCCACCTTCAGGGCCTTGCTCCTCAGAGCAATGGCCAGGTCAGAGGGAATCCAGTCCCTTGTGGTTTTGCTCCTGTGTCCTCAATCATTTTCAGCCAGAGATGAATAAGGAAGGCAGAGTGGAAAAATCAATGCAGAACTGGAGTCAGTGATGAAGCTGGAGCTGCTTAGAAAAGTTTCCTGCTTTTTGACTTGGATGTTTTATTTTGGACAAAACCATGTCATTGCTGGAAGTAGTAACACAGTTTTACTGACTTTAAACTTAAATTTTTGAACTAAGAATCCTGATCTAACTTCCCTTAGCTCCCCTAAAAATCTGGCAGTGTTGTCTCTCAGTTGTGCTCTACTGAGCTCTTCGATGACTGAGTTGTAAATAAATGAAGGGAAACGAAGGGTAATGTAAATATTTGCAGTTAGCAGGGACTTTATTCATGTTTTCTAGATGCTGCTTTGCAAAGTGTTTGTTTTAAAATAAAGCAGCCAGTGTGAAAATCTCCTTGCCTGGGGATGAGTAATTCTCTTTGGCAAGTTGTGTGTGTGGGGAGGCATCACAGGCCACGTGTGCTCAGGCTGTGAAGCTGGGAAGGAGAACTGGGGAACTGGTAACGTGTAATTAAGCATTTCCACTACATAAATTTAGCAATTGGTGAGAAAATCAGCTTTTTGTGTTGTGAAATTCAGTACAGTGAGTGAAGTTCCCCCAATTTCTGGCCTCCAAAGATGTAGCTGCAGAAATGAGGGTTGCTGTGTGTGAAGTGCATCAGGCAGAGTACCTGGCATGAAATTTTTCTGTCTTCAGCTTCTTATTATTAAGAGCAACAAAAAGCTGCTAGGAAAAGATTTCCTCTTATTTCCTCCTCTCCAGCTCTGTGATGCTGGAGCTCCTGCAGAAGGAAGGCAGAGCCTGCTTTTTGCTGGTTTGTGTGGATTGTGACTGTCCCAGTGTCCCTGGGCTATCAACAAGCAGTTTCTCTGTTTCTTGACTCCTCTGAATGTCTCTATTTCTGGTTATTAACAATAGGGATTTTTGATTTAAGTTTTATTCTTTCTGATTATCTGCTCTTTTGGTGGAGTCAAATGTTCATGGTAAGCTTAGGTCTGAAGTGAGGTTTGTTAATTAGACTGATGAGGATCTGTGTGTATAAATGTGTTTATGAGGGTTTGTGGCTGGGAGTGAAATGATGAGCAGCAGAACCAAACCTAAACCCAGGAGAACAAGAGTCTGTTGCTGCACTTGTGCCATAGCTACAATTTCCTTGGATTCAAGAGAGTTTTTCCTAGGATAATAGCAGTGAGCCCTCTGAAAGCTCAAGTTTTACAGGGCCTGCCTGGATTCCCCTGGATTTTTTCCCTACACCACCCTGACAGTTGAGCAAGAGCTGAATCATCCCTGGAATTTATTAGGACATCACAACCTATGGTTAAATAAAGGGGCTGATTAATTTGTTCTGATGCAATATGTAAGTCATCAAGATCAGAATCATTCAAGGAGGCTGAAAGACAATAATATTTTTTTTTCAAACTCTGTAGAAGATCCTTGTAATGAAAGGACTCAGACTTTTCTCATGGTAAATGTGTGCTCTGAACAAAATGCTGAGTATTTATGGCATCCCAGATGCTTTTCCAAAGTAAATCAGCCAGAGAACTGTTTGAAAAAGTGGAATATCACAGGACAGTTAATGAAGAATCCCTGGTAGCAAGTGTGGGTAAGTTCCTCAGCACTAGGGGGGCACCACTGGCACTGCAGTGGGGGGACTGAGTGATATTAAAGCTACTTGAAAGTAAATTAGACTTGTATTCCTTTATTTAGTAAATGACTCTTTCAGGAGAAGGGGGAAAGAAGCCCAACCCTGTTTTTACTCAGCCCTGGCTGTTGAGTTTTTGGTGTGTTTTTGAGCAGGGGGTGCAGGTGTTTGTGCAGAGATTGGAAGCAGGAATGGTAACACTTAACTGAACTCCTTTTACCAGCACTATTTAAAAATTAATTCAGAAAAAGGGAAGCTCTTAAGTAGTTAAAAATTACAGTTCTTGGGCTGGGAGATTCACCATGACACAGTCCCAGAAGTGCCTTTGGTGTCCCTTTGGGACAGATGTTGGTGATCCAAGGGGACAGGGGAGGAGCTTCTCCCCATCTCCTGGAGAAGGCCCTGGAGTGTTTCCTGGGTGAGGGTTTAACTCCTGCCTTGCTGCTGCAGGTTTGACTGCTACGGGGGCCTGTCCAAGATCAACACCCCCCTGCTGACGCCGCTGCGGCTGTCGCTGCAGGAGTGGAGCACCCGGCCCAGCACCGACACCTACGGGCTCTTCGCCGTGGTCATGCACAGCGGCATCACCATCAGCAGCGGCCACTACACGGCCTCGGTGAAGGTGACGGAGCTCAGCGGCCTCGAGCTGGACAGGGCCACCTTCCTGGGCCCGCCCAGCGACACCGCCCTCAAACCGGAGCCGCTCAACGAGGAGGAGGCCCGGGCGGGCGGCGACGACTACGACGACGGCGAGGTGTCCTTCAGGCCTCCCTCCCAGCAGGGCAAGGTGCTCAGCAAGAAGAGCATGGAGGCCGTGGGGCTGCTGGGGGGGCAGAAGAGCAGGCCTGACTGTGAGCTGGTCCCCCCCAAAGCGGCCAACCCCGAGAAGGTGCTCAGTGTGGTCGCCGAGAGCAGGAGCCCCGAGCGCCCCGCGGAGCTCGGCGAGGCTGACGGGCTGGAGCACAGAGCGCTCTGTGTCCTGCAGAGCCTCAAGGAGTACGAGGGCAAGTGGCTGCTCTTCGATGACTCCGAAGTGAAGGTCACAGAGGAAAAGGACTTTCTGAATTCCCTTTCTCCAACATCGTCCTCGACATCGACTCCTTACCTACTGTTTTATAAGAAAATTGTAGAGTGATACTGTATTTTGACTGTAAATATTTGGGATTTGCATACATCTGCTCTCATTTGCATCTGGAAGAACCAGCTGGTTTTTTTGAGGGTTTTTTTTTTTGAAGCTACTGATTCTTCATGTTTTTGGTCTTTTTTTTTCAGTGTAAAGTGGCTCAAGTTGAATTAACAGAACCTGACATAGAACTTGACTCACACCTTAACTTTTCTGCTGGAGAATAGTGCTACAACCTTTTAGGAATCCCAGTTTGTATAGATCCTACAGGAAGCCTACAGCAGCCAGTAGTGGTTTTAATGCAGCTCTAGGTCTCAGACATGCCTATTGTATTATTAGCTTTTCTTTTTTTCCTTTTTTTTTTTTTAAATAAAATTTATTTGTATTCATACCCTGGAGTAAATGTATATTAACTAGCAAATTTCATCAGAAGTTGTGTATTTTTGTAACTTGGGAAGTAACACTTCATATTTAGTCTTTGGGTAATCGATGTGATTTATTCTCCTGGTCCTGTTCCTTCCTGCTCTGCACAAGGAAAAGGATCTTGGACTCTTGTTTAGTGCATTGGAGGGAAATGAACTTCATAGAAATGTTTGACTGGTTGAATTTGCATCTTGTTGAATAGATGTTAATGGACAAAGTGTAAATAGGTGTGATTAATCCTTCAGAACAGAGGCAGAGTGTAGTGTAATTAAAATAATTTTGTACTTTGCAGAGTGGAGCCCTCTAATCTGCATCTCTGTCTGGGGGGTTGGAACTCAGTGGTGACCTTCTAACAGTTCAGAGTGGGAAAATTAAAGCATTTGGCTTTGAGGCTTTGTTAAGAATGTATATATAAAATAAAAACCTTATGATACACATCTGAGACAGCCACAGCAGCCTGTTGTGTGGGGAGAGGGAAAACCAAAGGGAAAGGGGGTTGGGGACACTTCTAAAAAGGGTGGAAGGTGTTATAGAGAAATGGGGTTTGAAAATAACTTTCTGTATGGTTTTTAACTGATTCCTGTCCAGCAGATCCTAATTTGCAGGATGAGCAGGGCTGTGAGGACCACTGCAAACCCAAAAATGTTTGCACTAAACACGAGAGATGGAAATGCCAAATTAAGACAATTTAAGGTGAATCCTGTGAACTGACAGACTCTTCACCAGTCTGACACAAAGCAGGGTGAGTGTTTCACTGCCATGGATGGCTGGAATGACATGAGGAGTGCAGGGAGACAAGGGAGGATGCCCTGGTTTCCTGGATATATTTAACCCTTTTCCAATACAAATTAATTTATTTACAGGAAAAGCCCTAAAATCTCTGCCTAGTTAATTCTGCAATACTTAGTTTTTACCACCTTTTATTATAATGCACAAACACTGAGGTAAATCAGGAATAATATTGTTAATTTTCCATGTTTGGGTTGCCCTCTGATTGTTAAACAGGCCTTGCCTTTGCAGCATATCCTGGATAAAAAATCTGGAATGGCAAGTACACCTCAGACCTTTTGCTTTCCCAAAGCATTGCACCATAATAAATAATTTCAGAGTCCAAACCAAGAAATAGGTACATTAAAAAAAATAACAGTAATCTTACCTTGCAAGGACAGCCCCATCCTATTACAGAATGCAATGTTTTAGGCTTTGCTGAATTTCAGCCTGCAAATGAAAGTTTATTTTTCCACACCTGACCCAAGAATTATCTTTTCCATTCAACTGCAGCATCAGGAATGTTTCCAAGGAAACAAAACATCATTATATTCAACAAAACAAAGTGTAAGGAAGCCCCAGCTGTCTCCCATCCCAGAATAAAGGTCGGGAGAAGATTCTTTGTGGCAGCTAAACAGAAAACAGACTCAGCTGGAGATGCTGAATGGAGAACACTCCTCTGGCTCAGGGACAGGGAGCAGGGACTGGTTGTTTTTTGGGGAGGTACTTGAGCACCACTTGCCCCCCTCCTGAACTTGGCACTTGCTGCACTAACTCATGTCCTGTAGCAGGACTGCTGTAAATTTAAGTTTCATTGTTTTACTGCTGTTTGAATTTGTTCCCCCCTTTTCACAGTGTAAATATTTTCAAAGCCTCTTCCTGTAAACCTCTTGCAAAGCCACTCCTTCCTTAGTATTTTCCATTATGATATTCCCTGGCTCTCATAAAGCTTCCCAAGCCTTGTCAACACCCCTGGGCTTTGCAAGAGGCCTTTGAATATCTCTAAAAAGGTCAGTTTTGCTCTGTGCAGGTGCTCCCAGAACCACCACCCCTGTTGGAATAAAAGCACAGAAGGAGGGAAAACTGGCAGAACTGCCAATAATAACCTGAAATAAGTACCAAGAACAAAGAACCCACCCTGCCCCTCTCTGCTGCTGCAGGAGAGTGGGCACTTCATGGATAAACCCACTGTTCCTTCTATTTTTATATATATATATATATATATATATATATAAAGAGTATGCTTCTCAAACTCCTGTGTGTGTATATCTGTCCATAGATGCATCCTCAGGTATTTATACAGAGAATAAGCTCATGTTTAACCACAAACCAGGGACTTTGTTCAACACAGAGAGGGAAAATACAAAGGACCAGATTTAGGAGTTGTGTTCTCAGCTCCCAATCTGCTGCTTCCTCAGAGTGCTGTGTTGGACCCCAAAACAGCTGCTGGAAAACACGTTTATCTACACATTAACAGCAATTCCAAAAATGCTTTCTATATACACTTTTAACTTCATCTGGGATACCATTTTCTGTTCTTTCCCCCCCTGTGAAATTAGGTTTTAAATTAAAAAAGGGCCACAGAAAGCAGTTCAGGTGCATGAACACTGCTAATTCCAGGTGATGAGGAGATGTTTGAATGCCCAGCTGGTGGAAATGCCCATGGTCACCCAGAAATCAAGCTGGAACACCTCGTGGCACCCAGCTGTGCCTCCATCCAGCCTGCTGCTGGCTACAGATGGAGTTATTTAACTTTGCAGCAAAGTTACAAAGAAAAAGGATTGGGATAATAAAAAAGAAAATCAACACTTGGTTAAAAAGTGTTGCCATAAAGACTTACCTTGCTCTGAACCTTTTCCCCAAGGCCGGCGAGCTCTGAAGTCCAACGCACAGGGAGTTAAAGTGTAAACATTCACATATTTAATAGTACCATCAAAATAACCATCATCACTACATTAAAAACTTCCAAAATGCATTTGAATATGGTCCTAATATAAATTAAATATAGGAACTAAAAGGCAAGAAATTTAACATTAGGTAATGCTATAAATAAAGGTAAATGCGCTTAGTGTACCTTGGAGTCATAAAAATGCCTTAAAAACCAGGGGAGTTACAGCTCATCACCAACATTTTGGAGATCACTGCCATGATTTTTTTTTTTCCAAACATTGATAAGTCTACATTTGACAATTCAGAATGATTTTTGGCCACTGAACACTTTGATGGAGGAAGAGGTGTGTGGGACGTCCAGGATGAAGTCCAAGTTTTATTTCACAATAAAACTTCTTTGATTCCCAGCGCTGATAACAAGGCTCTTTTTCTTTTCAAAACCTTACTTTTTAAGTGCTTTTTTTTTTCTAATTTTGGTTTTTAACTCGTTTAGATTTCCATTTTGCGAAGGCTCATCCTGCTGAAGGAGTCTCTGAGGGAGAGAAAATACAATGATGAGCTCAGATTTTCCACAGTGAAAGGAGAAGCCTCATCAGATGAATGACTGTACTTGATTTCCAGTATTTCCTACAGCAAAAATGAACTCCACTTGTTTTTCCAGTGAGTTGGGTTTGGATGTGGGATCATCCAAGTGCCCAGAAAGCTGCCAGTTTCATTCATGTGCACACAGAGAAGCAGCACAAACCACCTGCACTACTCAAACCTTATTTCAAACAGATCTTTAAGTGGAACTGGCTGGGAATCCCTGGAGTTGGACTCCACAATCCTTGTGGGTCCCTTCCAACCCAGGATATCCTGTGATTCTCAGGACATTCTGTTGTACCTGTGTGAGGGTCCCTGCACAGGTTGAATTTAACAAGATTAGATAGTAAGAACTTCCCAAGTTCCCAGCTGGGTGGGGAGGGAACAACTGGTTTTCCCACCATTCCCAGGCAGTGAAAACAGAACAGCTGGGATACAGGATATGATCTGAAAGGTTGTGGATCCCCCATCCCTGAAGTGTCCAAGGCCAGGTTGGATAGAGCTTGGAGCAACCTGGGCTGGTGGAAGGTGTCCCTGCCCATGGCAGGGGGTGGAAGGAGATGAACTTTAAGGTCCCTTCCAACCCAAACTGTTCCATCACCCTGTGATTCCCAGTGGTGTTTTTGTGTTCTGTCTCACTGCAGACCAACAAAAAGCCCAAATTTCACCTTCCCAGCCTTCCAGCACAGAAAACACCAACTGTTTTTCCACCCTGCCTGTCCCTGTTTTACTGGGAATAAACCAGTGTCAAAGCCCTGCCTCACTGAGGGTGGTTTTGCATCTAAAAAGAATGGGATGCAGGATGGAAACAAAACAAATCGTTGCCAGAGCTGAGGAACAACAGGAACGTTGCAAACACCACCTGGGGAAGGGGCTGTGCCCTCAGGCAGGACAGGAGGGGCCAGGGATGGGCTCGGCCAACAGAGCCACGAGTGAAACCAAACATGCCGTGGGTTCACCAGGCAGGTCAGACACCCCAAAGCCTGGATTTCCACCCTCCTTATCCCTGCTGAGAGGGGGCCAATCCAGCACCCACCTGTGGCACGTGACAGGCAGCACTGCCTTGTAGAGCTGGGGGATCTTCCTGTTGATGAGGGGCTGCAGAGCCTCCTTCAGCCGGTGGTAGTTCCGCTCCAGCTCCCGCTGATATTCCTTCTGGTCGGGCCCGATGAGGCTCTTGTTCTTGCGCAGAGCGTCCTCACACCTGCAGACAACCCCTGTGAACCTCCTGCCACACATCTGGCCACCCAACAGGACTGAAAAACCCACACAAATCCTTCTCTATCAGCTAAACCTCCTGGTGTCCATGGGGGAAGGACAGGGTGTCGTATTTCCCATTCCCATTCCACTTCCAGAGTGACAACTCCTTAGGGAATGTCATTTACTCGCCAGTTATGTTTATCCTCTCTGAGGAGAAATGAAAAGGGGATCTCCACAGAGCCCCTTCCAGTCCCAGAGGATTTAAAGAGGGATAGAATCAGGGGAGATTAAGAAATAGCAGGCTGGATGTTCATCAGGATCTCTTCTGCTTGCAAAGATATCATTTAAATAAAGGGTATGAAAAGAACTGTTATCAGCAATGCCATTGATTCCACAGGGGGAAACTACATTGCTACTGGATCTATTTTTGTAATTTCTCAGTGCTTCTAAAAGATGCTGGACTGAGGGTGCAGGTGGTGTGGGAAGCACATTCCATACCTTTTTGTGAAGTCTTTGAAGCAGAGCCGGAGTTTGTTGTGATGTCTGAAGAGCTTCGGATCGTTGGGTATTTCAGACAAGAAAACTTGTGCAACTTCTAGTGGTCCCTGTAGGGGCAGAAGAGAAAAGTGAGTTTCCCAGAACTGTCTGTCATGTCCAATCACTGCAGAAAGCTCCTGCACAGAGAAACATCCATAGAACACAACATTTCCTTCCAGAAAAGCCTCCTGAAGAACTGCAGCTGGTAAATCTGGCACAAACCACCCAACACCACAACAACTGAATCTCTTCGAGGCCTTTGTTCTAAATAAAACTCTGCTTTTGGAAAACAGTGTGAGAAACTGCCCAGATTCTCCACTTGTTTGCCTTTATAAGGAGTCCTGACCAAGTCTGCTCAGCTCACCCTAAAGCACATTTTAAACAATGCACAGTGGAACCCTCAAGTGTTTGCCAGCCCTGCAAACTCAACCCAGGGCTCAGAACTCCAGCTGACTTTTTTCCAGCCTCTGCATTGTGTTTTACTCACATTCCCTCAGTTTTCCTCACTTCTTCTCTGACCACTCAGGAGTTTTGCTTCCCATTTTGTTGAAAACCCACAAGAGGACACAAAACTACTTCCACCCACTGGAGCCTGGCTGGGCAAAGGGAAAGTAGTAAAAAAACTTGCAGGGAGGAGGAGAAGCAGGCAACAACTGTGAGTGCAAAGATGGAGCAGGTAACTGAGGGAGGGATGTCTCTTCCCAGCCACTTGCCAAGTTTTCAGGACTTTTATTCAAGTGGCAAAATCACTGAAACCAGCTGGCCTAAAGCTTAAACACAACCCATAGAGGGAACAGGGCAAAAATCCCAAGGCAATTCAGAAATAAGACCCAACACTGCCCATCCAGAGCACAGAGCAATCTGTCCTACCCCAGAGTGTCCAGCTTGGACAGCGATCCTCACCTGATTCACTGTGGTACCTACTGATCCCTGCAGCACCATCTGCAGCATCTTTGGGTCTGCAGGGTCTTGGTGGGTGGCAAAGGCCAGTTCCTGGGTTTTCTTCTGCATGTCCTCGATGGCCACTTCGATGGGCGTCAAAATGATCTAAGGAAGTAGAGCAGAGGATGTTTGTGCTGGCTGAGAGTGGCAGCCAGAAACACCCAGGGCACTGTGGGTGGCACAGTGAGGTGGTGCAGGACACCAGCAGGGCTGACACTCTGGGCAGAAGCAATTCAGAAAAACATCTCAGTCTTGGTTTAGGAACATCGAGACCAAGTTTGATTTTTAAATGTGTTTCTGGGTACTCAAGAGCTTTCTGAGAGTCTTCTGAGTGGCACTCATGTCCCCTTGGGTCACTGCAGGCAGCAGTTCCAACACTGCCAGTCCAGTGATCACACCTGATCCTGTCCACCCTTGGAAAATCAGCTCAGCTATAGATAAATCCCTCTTTAAAACATCAGGGCCCCACTGGCTCAGGGCTGTTGGGGCTGTGTGAATGAGCTGCACACAGAGAGGAAGGGAAGGCAGAAACCTACATTATGGAATGGTTTGGGTGGGAAGGGAACTTAAAGCCCATCTCATTCCACCCCCTGCCATGGGCAAGGACACCTTCCACCAGCCCAGGCTGTCCCAAGCCCTGTCCCACCTGGCCTACAAAGCTCACCCAAGGACATGACCCAGGTGCCATGGGCTGGGGGTGGGAAGGCAGATGGATCCCTAAATCAGTCAGGGCTCAGTTTAGGCTGCCCAGGAGCAGGACAAGCTCCTACAGACAAGTCCCCCTTTGGCTCGAGGCAAAGGTGCCCCCCACATCCTGCAGCATTCCCATGACTCCAGAACCCCCTCTGGCCTCACCTCCTCCTTGTGGATGACGTTGATCCTGGTCTTGATGTAGGGGAAGGCGTGGGAGGTGGTGAGGATGGTCTTGCGCTTGAACTGCTCGTGCAGGTCGCCGTGGGCGCGCCCGTCCAGCGTGAAGGGCGTGCAGTACATGAAGCGCCGCAGGTTGTAGTTCTTGTCGAAGTAGGTGATCCTGTCCTTCATCTCGTACGTGTCGAAGTAGGGCTCCACATAGGTGATCTGGATGTAGGCCTGCCCAGGGACACTGGGGTTAGCACTGCAGGGCCCCAGCTGGGCCTCTGTCCTCTCCAAGCCACCATGGGAAGAACCAGGGCTGGATTTTGCCCTTAGCCAGGACAATCACACCCACACCGACGTGAGCAGGGTGGTGGGAGATGCCCAGCAGTGTGTGGGCTGGATGGAGCACAGCTCACTGCCCCTCCTGTGTCCTTCACATCATGGAATCACAGAAGGGTTTGGGTTGGGAGGGACCTTAAGGCTCATCCCATTCCAGCCCTGCCATGGGCAGAGACCCCTTCCACCACCCCAGGGTGCTCCAACCTGGCCTTGGACACTCCCAGGGATCCAGGGGCAGCCACAGCTTCTCTGGGCACCCTGTGCCAGGGCCTGCCCACCCTCTCAGGGAAGGATTGCTTCCTAATCTCTAATGTAGCCCTTTCCTTGCAGGTCACACCCTGTCCTGAGCCACAGTCCTGTTCCCCAGGCACACTCCTGTTCCTTCAGCTGCACTTACAGGACATGGCACAGGGGTGACACAAAAGCCAGAGGCCACTGAATGGCAAAGTCCCTCCTCCCCTGCACTGAGCAGAGAAAGGCAAACACAGCCCAGACTTCTGCTGGCCTTTCATCTCCTCCCCTCCCACCAACTACTGTCAGGGCAGGGCATGGCTAATTCTGCATCCATTTTGCTGGAATTATTTCCACGTTTTCTCATCCCAAACAGTCACATAACACTCAATATGTGGATTTTGTTGCCTCCTTGGTGAAACTGAGGGCAGGATTTGCCCCACTGTGTTTGCATTCAGGACCTCTTCAACCTCTGAACCTGCACTTACCTTGTTAGGATCGAGTTTACATTTGTCCACGGGGTTTGAGTCCTTAATCACCTCCAGCACATCTTCCCCAAACCGCTCTCCATAAAACCCCTGAGAGAAAGAGCAAATGAATGGAATCAAACCCCAAATGCAGCCCTGAGCAATGGGGGTTGGAGGGACAAAAGCACAGGCAGGGGAGGGGAAGCTTCACATGCCTCCTCCTGAATGTGATCTGCTGAAACTGGGGGAATTCCACCAGTCACATTCCAGGGGCAACAGGGGAAAAACAAGCCCTGGAAGGCAGGAGAACTCAGGAGTCTTCCAGCTGTGCCTGGTTCTGGACAAGGCATTTGGATTTGTTGTGTGACTGAGCTCAGCTGCAAACAGGTCAGTTTGGGATGCACTGGGAATCCCAGAGGGTGGCAGAGCCAGGTTGGGTGAAGGGCTGGGCTCTGAACTCAGCTTTGTGAGCTTAAACCCTCCCAGCAGTGCTGCCTTCAGCACAATGTGACAGAGCTCAGCATGAGCTGGGAGCAACAACACGACCTGGGAGCTTCTCCAGCCCATCAGCCTGGCCAGGTCTGCCCTCTGGTCCAGAGGAATGGGCATGAGAAACATGGCACAGCCCAGAACAAGGCTGCTCAATGCCCTTCCTCTTCCTCACCCCTATACACAGGAGGGAACAGCCTCTGACCTGGGTCAGTGCCTGGCATGGGGAGCTGCCACAAAACCAGGCCAGAACAACCTTGAGGTGAGTCCTGGGGCTGCACCCAAGCCCAGCTCAATTCATCAGAGTTGCCTTTATGTGTTTATAGCTGAAACAAACTTCAGACCTGGGATGTCCCACCTGGGGGGACTCCATCTCCACAAGTGGAGGAACACCATGTGAAGGCAACAAAATGCTGTGTATTCTGAAAGTGAGACCCCAAAAGGCATCTCAGCCTCTTCCCAAGCCCAGGGGCCTGATCCTCCTAAACAGCTGATGGAAACCACCCAAAGTGCCACTAAATCATCTCACCTCAAGCCGATGGGAAATTTCAGCCAACTTGGTTATTGCAGGTTCCTTGTAAACAAACTCTTGCTCATCCAGGTCTCCAAATTTAGTTCCATAAAACCCAACTCGGAAGTAGGTGCCAAACATCCTCTTTCCATCCTAGACATGGAGAAACAAGGGGTTATTTCAGGGTGGAGACATGCACACCCCCAAGCATGGCTGCAGGCAGGCTCCTGAATTTATGCAAAATAAAAAAGAAATTAAAAAACAAAGGCAAAAAATTAGAAAGAAAGAAAGAAGGGAGAAGAAAAAACACACCTGGAACTCAGCATGGATGCATTTAGCAGCAAACACTGCAGTGGGATTGTAAACCAACATGGAATTACATGGATCAGTCATGACCATTAGCCCAACCCTGCAATGGCTTCTCCCAGCCCAGGAGGAGCCTGGAGGTGTCACCAGACAATTATGGAATGGTTTGGGTTGGAAGGGACCTTGAAGGTCATCTTGTTTCACCCTCTGCCATGGGCAGGGGCACCTTCCCCTAGCCCAGGTTGCTCCAAGCCCTGTCCAACCTGGCCTTGGACACTTCCAGGGAGGAATTTCATCCCAACATCCCACCTAAACTTAATCTCTTTCAGTTTAAGAAATGACAGATGTCTCTGAGGAGCAAATCCCCACACTGGGGTGATTATTCCAGGCTCTCCAAACCCTGTGCAGACCCTGAGCCTGTGGGCACAGGGAAGCCCAGCTGGTGCCACCCTGCACCCAGAGCCCCTGGAAAACACCCAGCACCAATTACCCCCTTAATCCACTCTCCAGGAATTGCAGGATTGGGCCCCAGTCAATGTCCAGTTCACTCACACACACACAAGTGCTTTTTAACCAGCATTGTAACTGGGAGGGGTTACAGCCTCCTCTAGGAACTACTGTCTAGGAGAGAGGGCCAAAGTCACTCCTGGGGAAAGCAGATGCAATCCTGGGTCATGTACCTGCTTCCAGGGGAGCCAGTGGTGAATTTGGCCCCGAAACGCAACAAAAGGAGAGAAACAAGAAAGATTTTTGCTGGAAAGGTAACGAAGAAAATCTGATTAAGAGAGAGAGAGAGAGAGAGAAGAAAACTGCTTTAAAAATTAAACACACCTTTGCTTTTGTTAAAAAATCTCACGTGCATGCACAAAGCAGGGATGCCTTTCAGCAAGAAACTCGGAAATGTTCACCTTTACTCTCGTGAGAAAGGGGGATGTGATTTTAGAACACTCAGTGTCCCTGATGTGGGACAGAGCTGGGCTCCAAACAGCCCTGACAGCTGTGTACTGTTTGATTTTAGTGCTTTGCTATGGCAAACCTCATCTCTTGAACCTCTTCTCTTGTGGGGATGCTGAACATGGTCTATGGAAGGCAAAGAAGACAGGCAAGCCAAACTAGAATGACAAAATCCCTCAGGCCAACCACAGACTGGAAAAAGTCACTGCCTTCTCCTGGGCTGGAGGAAACTCTGGAACATCACCCTGGGGGTGCCTGAGGTCCCAAAACTTCCACTTCAGAGCTGGGCATCAGTGAGCTCTGCCCTCCTGAGGGCTCCTGGGTGAGTGGCTGCCTTGATCCCAAAAAATAACAACCCCTGGGCTCCCTGTACCGTTCAGAGAGGGGCTCCTGTGCAGCCCCAGCTGCCAGTGCAGACTGCAGGGTTTCATCACACCACAGGACCCCAGGAGCACCTCCCAGGTGTGAACTCCAGCTGTTCTATTGGAAGTGCCAGCTGCCAACATCTGGCTGCTATTTCCCTGGGCTCCCTGCCTTTGTCCAGTGCCCATCCCTCTGGATCCATACAGGAATGAGCAGCCTACTGAGCCTTGTTTACTCATCACCACATTTCTAAGCCAATTTTGGATAATTTCACCCACTCTTAAATCCCTTTTCCAGCTTCCTGGGCTGTTTTCTCCCATCTCAGTGTTACAGGCTGTGATTCCAGGGCTCCTCTCTCAAAGCACTTCCCAAGGCAGCACCTCCTGGGAGCTGTCCCTGCCCATGGCAGGAGGTTGGAACAAGATGCTCCTTAAGATCTTTTCCAACCCAAACCATTCCATGATTCCCTGTCTGTCTGAGGGGAACTGCCACGTGGAACAGCTCCCCAAACCTTGCACAAGGCTTGGAGGTGCTCCCTGTGGAAGGTGGGGGGATCCTGCCCCAGCCCATGGGCACAGGGTGATGGAGGGCACACTGCTCTTCTAATTAATGAGCTTTTTCCTACCCACTTGGCAAATGCTTTTCAGGGCATGAAGCACTTGCAGAACTTGGTCCCTACAGGTATCTGCCACATGGACACCTGTCCAGGCAGCTCCTTGTTCCAGCCAGTGTAAAATAACAAGGGAGGATGAAAATGCTGTCTGTTGATCAGCATAAATGAATAAGGGCCTCTGGTGGCACTTATTAAATATATAAAGAGTCACAGGGCCCTGGGGAGTTTCAGGAGGAGCAGGGCAGGCTGGTGACATTCCATGTCCCTGTATGAAGGCAGCTCCCAGCCCATGCCCTCCTGGCACTGCCATGAAGATCAGCTGCACTGGCTTTTCCTGGAAAATCCAGGTGCTCAACTGAGCTCTGAGGATCCCAGGGAGCAGAGCCAGCAGTGAGGAGCAGTGCCAGCCCCTGATGATGAGAAACCACACCTGGACACAAACACCTACAGACCACCCCACCCCTCCCAAGGACATTCAGGAGCTGCCAGGCCCCTGAGATCAGGAGAGCTCCATGCCTGGCACCAGGAGCAGGGATGGTTCTGTAATGGGATCTTTGAAATGGACCCAACACCAAAGTCTTTCCCACCACAGCAGTGAAAACTAAACAAATAACTTAATACTGCCTGGCCTCGCTTCTGACAAGAGCTAAAAATGCAGATATGAGGGAGGAATTATTAAAAGCATTGTACCTCCTATTATTTTATCAAAAATAATAGGACTTGGGGAGGAGAAGAGAATGAAGGTGAACACTGAATAGCCATCACACGACTGGCACAGCAGGTAACAGCCACCAGGACTCATGAAGGTTCAGGATTTGTTATTATGCATGGTAAATACCTTTCCAAATTGCTGGGAATAAAGTTTGAGGGTTATCTCTTGCACAAAAAGCTTTGCCAACAAGATTTTTCTTTAAAAAAAAAATCAGATGCCAGAGTGATCATCTGCTTTCTTCATTGAGACCAAGACAGCAGCAGCTGCCTGAAGGGGGCAGGAATAAAAGTAACTCCTTCCAAATGCAGGATCCAACCATCTTTTCCAAACAGTACAGTTGTTTCCTTCCTCAAATTTAACCCAAGGTCTTCTGCAGTGTTGCCAACTACCACAGGTCTTCCAATATGAATTTTTTTTGAAAGCATCAGCTCCTGTTACTCACTGGCAACCTCCCCCGGCACTCCTTAAAAAGCATTTTTGAATTCTCATGGCGTAGCATGAGAAGACTTTTCCTAACTTTTCTAACTGGCAAGTAAGCAAAAAGAATTAATTCAGCTTTTACTCACTGCACAAACACACAGAACCCACCACTTAGTGTGTTTAAGGAGAGCTCAGAAATGCTTTGGTGCCAGACTTGGGATACTTTAATTCTTGCAGTTGGCAATACTGGAGTCCTTGTGCCACCAGGGGGTCCTGCTGTTGGCAGAGCTCTTTGGTTAAATGAAACTGGGGTTTCCACAGTGTCAAACAAAAAACAAAAAGGGAGGTGGGGAGGGGGAAGAGAAAGGGGAAAAAAATTCCACAAGTAGGAACTTACCACAACAGACAATAGTAAGAGTGGGGAGGAGGGTCAGCAACCAGGGCGACAGAGGAGAAAACAGAAAGTATTTAATTAGGGAAATTCCAAAAAACAAACAAGCAGCAAATTGGCAGCAAATAAATTTTAAAATAAAACAAAACAAAAAGGCGAGCATCAATTAAAATATTTAAAATAAGGGAAAGGGGCAAACCATGCAACAAACCTGAAAGCTACAAAGCACAAAGGTCAGAAAAAGTGTGGCAATGAGGAGCACAATGACAGAGGAGAACTGAAACCACGGGTGTCTTTTACCATGCAGTAAAACATGACCAAGTGAGGTTAGAATCATAACCAATGGCAGCAGTTTCTCCAGGGGTCGATTTAGGGGCACACTAATAAAGTAGATGCTCACAGGCCTTCACTTTTGTTGGGTTTTGAACACATTTCCATCACTGGCACACCCACAGCAGGTGCTCTGGGCTGCTGGGACCTCTCGTGGCAATAAGGAAATGATTTACCCTCAGGGATCAGGGTGTGGTTTTCATTTCCTTTTTTGCCAGGCTGCAATGAAAACTGACATTCAGATGTCATCAGGCCAACTTCTTGCTGTCCCACATCAGGGCCCTTTGGGTCTCAGCCCCAGGTCACTCAGGGTGGCCTTTAATGCTCTCCTGTGGTGCAAACCTGGAGCGAGGGGGCCTAAAATGAGTTGCCTGATTCACAGAAAAGCAGAGAGAAACTGGAAAGATGAGACCTAAGCAAATAACATCACATTCACAGAACATCTTAAATGCCTTCTGAGACCTCTCCATGCTCAGGTACCCCCACTGTGTCCCTGGAGCTGGAGTCAAACTGGCTCTGCAGATAAAACCAACTCTTTGCCTGTTTTTAACCCAAATGTGTGGTTCTTGTGGTGTCTCGTCACAGAAATGTGAGCAAACAGCCCCTACAAAAATGAAGGCAGCAAAACTGACCCCAGTTAACACAACTGAGCTGTTTTACTGCCAGAGAAACCACCAGGTGACAATTGGTTGCTCTGAAATGAAGAGAAGGAAGCAGTTTCTCCTCTGAGAAAAGACCTGCACCTGCAGGGAGCCAGGTTTGTGTCTTGGTACCTCTGAGCATTATTGCTTAAATCGACCCCTGTGGGTGGGGTGAAAACATGGTATGGAGGGATGATATTCTGTGTCAATGCTGATGGAAAGAAATATAAACAAATTATCAAAACAAACTAGTGATGATACAGTGGCTCATTCACCAAAGAACCTCATTAGTGGAACACGTCAGCATCCATGCACTACCTACAGCTGCTTATGAGGGATTTCCTACTACAACCACAGTTTATTGGGATTTCTTTGGTTAATGAATTGTTTGAACAGCAGACAGCAACAGAAACACCCACAGCTAGCACATGTGGGCAAGCGTTGGCGTGAGTCATCTGGAGGATCTATTAGTGGTCTTTACTAGCTAAAATGGAGTTACCTACCTCCCAGCCAGTGCTCTGTGTAATGAAAAGTAAAAAGGGCATGTCACAGAAACCAAAAAAATAGAGTTTCAAAGGCCAAAACACGAGCACCAAAGTAAGCACCCCAAAGCTGCAGTGGTTCCATGGGTTGTAAGTCATGCATCCAAAGGAGGACACCCAGGCTCTCACCAAAGGCCCCTGAGCTGGTGGGGTTTGCACCATGCCACTTTAGAAAGGTTCCTTCAATAATTTAGCCACCATGTGAACAGATAAATAAAGCCCCCAATGTTTCTGAATGGTGCCTACCAGGCTAAAGGCAAGACATGCAAAAGACAGTTTAAACTAACACCTGAAAGGATAAACTGACAGATGGCTGGAGATTTTAACTCCTGGATAGTTCTGAAGTTACAACATAACTTGGTTTGTGATGTTCTCTCATGTTAGAAGTCCAGAGAGAAAATATTCTGCTAGTGATCCTCATATATTTACTGTGGATCATCATTCGGCAATTCTCATGGAATCTGATTATAATGGCTTTTCATTCTACTTGCACTGAGCATTTCAAGTTTCTTCACAATTCACCCAGCAGTTGAAAATTCAAACCATTACCTGGTGGACAATCTTGCTGAAAGCTTCCTGCAGTTTACCATGAATAGTAGATAACTTCTTGGCATCTCTGTTGGCTTCATGAATAGGAATAAGGACTTTGTAAACCTCATTAACTGCTTCATACATGCCAGCCTACAAAAATAAGGTCCATCAGATTGCTCCATCAATTCAACAGCCAGAATAATTCATGCTAACAGCATTTAAATGACAACACTGCAAAATGCAAAGGTGGCTCAGACAGCACTGTGGTGTAATCAGCACCTTTTCTTAAAATGTACCCACACATGAATGGACTAAAATCCTCAGCTACCCTTGAAATCAAGAGCCTACTGCACTACAGACTGCTGCTAGTAAATAGGATTGTTAGTATAACCAATTCTGGGATATTTTGGACGGATACAGGTCCCAGGCCCCATCCTTCGCACAGTTTACTGCAAGGATAAACCAGGCTCTCTCAAACAATTAAAACTCCATGCAAATTAAGTATTTACAATCGATTTACACAGAGAGGAAACATTTTCATTCCTACTGCCCAACAGTGTGAGGTTGATGAAGAAGAGAGAGAAAGAAATTGAAGTCTTCTACCATGGAGAAAGATGCTGCAGCCTGTTCCAGCAATCCCACCAGACCAGCTTCTGTAAAATACTTCCCAGAACAGATTCCTTCTTCATCTGGTGATACAACATCATCAGAAACTGCTGACTCTTCCAAAACATTGGAAGATATGTTCTGAGGAGATATGAGAGATAAAGCATTTTACTCAATTTGAACAACTTTGAAAGCAAGCTGATTTTCAGTCAAATCCTAGAACTTTTAGAGAGGCAGCTTTGTATTTCTTTTAGGGAATACACATAAAATCCAGCTTTGTATTTCTTTTAGGGAATATGCATAAAATCCAGCTTTGTATTTTTTTAGGGAATATACATAAAATCCAGCTTTCTCTTCTTATGGAGCAGCTTATTATTCATGCAGCAACACCGAGTAAGTGCAGTTGGCACAGGAACACCTGGCACATGGAGGTTCTTTGCACCTCAGCAACAGGTGACAGAGCCCAAAACTCCCCTGCAGAGGGTAATTCCCACCTGAAATGTAACACAGCCCACAGGGAGGTATTTCCTGTCCTCCAGCATGCTGAGATACTCGGCCACCAGGGCTGCAGAGTGGACCAGGCACTGGGCAGACTCGGCGTGGTTGCTCCTCTCCGAGTGTTTCCCAGCCATGTTCTGCAGCCACGTCAGGCGCAGGTCGGGGGAGTTCTGGTAGCCCTTGGCAATCCTGGGGGGGGAAAGAAAAGCCCTGGGATTTCATTCATGGCACTTGGGAAGCAGCACAGAACTCCAGAGTGGGTTTTTTCACATGGTACTTGAGTTGCTTCTGCTTAAACAGCACCCACCCTCAGTGCTTGGCTCTCCAGAAGCACACCAAGTAAGAAGAGGTGCAGATGGGAAGTTACCCTGAACTGGAGATCTATGAGCCAGTTTGTGGTGGGGCAGCAGCTGGAGCTGAAGCTCTTGGCCAAAGCCCATATTTCACCTGGACACTGGTATTAAGCCAAAACAAATCAGAGCAGACCTGCCTGGCTGCTCAAGACAAAACCTCTGCTGACTAGCTTTCAGGGACATTTGTGCAGACACCACCATGAAATTTGGGATCCTAACATGGTTCTGGAACACCTTTAACATGTGGAAACCATCATATGCACCACTGCCAAAAAGCCTTCTGTGCAAGCAGGTCCTGGAAGCTCCTCAAGTTTTCCCTGATGCAAGCAGGGAGAGCTATCTTTACTCAGGTGGAGGATGAGATTGTCAGGCACTTCTGGGGAATTGAAACTGTTTTCAGCCAAGATAAGCTACTTAAATGCCAAACAAAACCTATCAACACCACATTCAAATGCAACAGAAAGGTAGATACTGGTCTCTGAGCACTGAGACCCAAAACTGCTCCAAAACAAGTCCTGTAGGAGTACTGAAATGTGCAACATCTAAGCCCAAACCCAAACAAGTAGCTGTGCTGTTTTCAGGTGAAGTGTGAATCCTGGTGAGCGGTCTAAAACAGGATTCAGTTCAAGCAGAAGGATTGCTAATAAAAAACAAGTACTGAAAGCTCAGAGCAACACCACACCTCCCACTGTGATAGAGGAGTGCAGCAGGTACCAAGCCTTGTTCAAAGAGCACGTGGAGCACTGACACCTACTGTCCCTACAGGGCAAACTCTACCTGTACATCAGGTCAATCAGCATTTCAGGATCTTCCTGGTGCTCCTTCATTTTAACAGTGTCTGAGAGGATCATGTGGAGGTTGAACACCAGGTCCTGGACCTGTAAGAAAGATGCTGCTGTCATGAACTGGCCATGGCAATTGAGCTACACACTGTTATGTGAGGACCACAGTCACTCCAAACCTTTGTGTGTTTGTATCTTGTCAGAATTAAAGACCTGGGCTTTAGGTACTTGTATGATTAACAAAAAAAAGCAAACAAAACCCAAACCCTTCTTTGGGGAATGCATGCATATTCCAGTTCTAGATGGAGGTTTGTTAATAAACCACATATTACTTCTCCTGTGGTACAGGTGTCTCTCACCTGGTCAGGAAACGTTGTCTCCCTAAGCTCCAGATCTTCTTCAGCATAAGTCAAAATAGTCTTCAGGGAACGCCGCAGAAATTCTTCATTGAAGTTCTGGGATGTCCCCACCAGGGACGAGAGAGACATGGTCACCTGCATCTTCACTCTGGCAAAGTTCTGCAACAGAGATATTGGTATTAGTTCAGCAACCTGCAGATGTTGCAGCATCAGTGCCCTGGCCATGGGACCTCCTCCTGACAGAGACCTGATATAGGAAACTAAAGTTTGGCAAAAAGGGCTGTCTCAGAGCAGTGACTATAATAACTCTCTGGTGCTGCTGAGCTTCATAATCTGGTGACAGCATTATTTAGCTCCAGACAGAGATTCTCCTGACAAAATTTGAGTTTTCTCCCCTGCATGTTCTCCTCTCCCACACCCCTAAGACCACGATGCTCTCACGGTACAGCCTTTATTCCAGACAGCTGGTTTTGGTGTTGTCTGCCCTAAACTCTGGAGTCCCTATATCTGGCTGCTTTCAATCCCCTCACAGTCCCTGTGCCCAGAGCCAGGGTGTCCCCCCAGCTGTGCCAGCCCCTGTTGGGGAGATGCAACCCCAGCCAGCAGCCCCCAGCCCCGTGGTGTGCAAGGGCAGGACACTCACGTTGCCAATCTCGAAGTTCTGCCTCATCAGCAGGTAGAGGGAGGCACTTGCGTGGGAGCGGATGGTGCTGATGCTGCTGCTGCAGTGCCTCAGGAGCCTCAGGCACAGGTCTGCACACTGCTCTGTCTCCTCCTCAAACAGCAGCTCAGGGAACTGGGGGACAGCACACAAGGAGGTCAGAGCTCAGGCACACAGCAGCAGGGCCAGGGTGAGCTCAGCGAGCACACGCTGCAGGCAGAGGAAGCTCAGTGGCCTCTGCTTGGAGGGGAGTGGGGATAATTTGAGTCACTTCACTTTACAGAAAGGCAGAGCAGACTGACAGCACTGGAAGGCAACTTATTTTATCTTCCCCCACACCTTGCTCCTACATCTACACCCTCAGACTGACTTACACCATTCCAAAAACTCAGGCTTAAAACTTCTGAGCTTTTCTCAGCACACCCACCAAAAGTTGGACATTGTTTTCATAAACCCAGTAAAACAAATCCATTCTGAGTGAGATTTGTACAGCTTAAATCTCACCTGTGCCTTGTGCTCCCAACTGAGCAGGTACCCACACCCCACTCAGTGTCTGAGCTGTACCTTTGTGTGCAGCCATCAAACCCAAAATGCATACATTTTGACCATGAAAACCAGTTATCAATGCTCAGACCACACTGCCTGAACATCAACAGTGCCCGAAATAATAATTGCTTGGTGAAGTGACCCCAGTGCAAGGGATGGAACAGTCCCATCCTCCCTCAGTGCTGTCAGGATATATCACAGCATCCCCAGGGAATTCACCTTTGAGACCAAAGCTCTCTGTGTGGCAAAGCAGTGCTGGAGGTAAAGTGCACTTTGGTTGCAGGCCATGCTGTGCAGAAGCACTTTCAGCACCCCACCGAGGATACTCTCTTTGGACTCCGTCACAGAAACAGTCTGAAAAGGGAAACCAAGAGTTGCATGAGCCAAAATGAACCCCCTGGGTGTGTTTGTGTGTGAGAGAGAGAGCAAACAACTCTGACAAAAAGCCCTTTGGTGTGGAGAAATCACCCACTTAGCCACATTGTGAACCAACCCCCAGGTAATGAACATCTGAGCTGTGGATAAAGCTCATGGAATGATGACTCTTCTTCCCCAAGGGGCTCTGAGCTTAGGAGGCCTTTTTCTCATAAAAAACTGGATTACTCAAACACAAGGTGCAATCTGGGGATTCCTGGGTCTCTCTGCAGCTCAGAGGTGGATTTGGGAGGTGTTCTCCTGCCTGCCTCCAGCCTGTGCCCAGGTTTGATGTGCACAGAAAGCAGGGGACAGAGCTGCCAGGTGCCCTCACCCACCTGTGCACACAGGCCAAGGGGCCTGCAAGCTCTTCTGTACCGTGCAAAGTGAGTACAGACACAGCAATGTCACCACTTGAGGCAGATTTGGGAGGAACTCGAGGAATGGGTTAGACCGGGGCAACACTTGGAAAATTCTAGAGCTCAGTAATGAGTTTTGAACTACTATTTCTCATACTATAAGATGGGAAGAGCTTTCAGGAAGTCTGAAGGAAGGTACTGCAGAGTAAAACCAGAATGTTACAGGGATGAGGAGAGGCATCACCCCCTTCCTGCTGCAGCAGAGCAGTTGTGACAGTTGTCACCCAGTGAAGAGCAGCAGGAAGGTCCTCTTTAACAAACTGCCTGCCCAGCTGATCCCAGTGCCATCACATCTCTGTTCCATGATCATCCTTACCTGCACAACTATCTCTAGTGTATCCAAAATGATCAGGTTGGCTTCTGTTGCAAGATTTCCATCGATAAGTGCCTCGTGTTCTATCTCTGCCCTTGATCTAAGCAGAGCAAAGTAAACAATAAAATTACTTTCTGATTAAGACCTACATATTTCCCATTCAAAAATATTTTCCCATGATCAGGAAACTCCCAGTCAGGATTTGTGTATCTATTACTGGACAACACCACAAGGATATTCCACTGCACTCACTGAGAGGACAGGAAGAAAGACTCATTGTTTTACAGGTACAGACTCAAACAGGCTTTACGTTCACCATGCTTGGAGAGCTCACACTACTTGCTGACACTCTGTTGCTCTCCCAGGAGCACAACAACAGTTTAGAACCCAAGCCCAGCTCGAGACTGGTTTACTAGCATTGTTAGGCATGCGACAGCACAACCAGGACCAGCACACATGGCTTTCTGCTACAGGCTGTGGACACACGGTGGTGCTACACGAGCTGGGGAACTGCCCTTGCACTGGGCGTAGCACAGAGTGCAACCTTATGTGCTCAACCTACAGAACATCTAATTGCTGAAGAACAACTTCCCCTCCAAGGAAAAGGACACAGTTTTGCTGTCCCATGCCAGGCACTCACTTTTCCTGGAAAGCCTTGCAGAGTTCATACAGCCACTCACACCTGTGGCTCCAGGAATTGAGCAGCAACCACCTTGTCCCAGTGGCACCAGCTGTTCTGGGCAGACATCCAGGTGTGTGTTTCAAGAGCCCAGCTCTGGCCCTGCCCTGCTAAAGGTGCCACCCCTGGCAGACTCGTACCAGGCCAAATCCCAGCAGGAGGGTGACCCACAGGAATGCCAAAATCCAAGTAAAACACACAGCCAAGAGGGTGGCAGCTGATCTGGCTCTCTGCCACACTCTGCTTCCTTCCTCTGGGAGCTGCATCACACCCCCAGCACCTCCAGAGCAGGAAGGCTTGGGGCCTGGCCCTACACAGAATAATACCATGTGCATAAAACTACACCACCTGCAATCAGCTGGGCACAGTTCTGGGTGTGAGAGGGCCTGTCTATGAGATTTCACAGGGCCAGGCTCTGCCCATGCACACAGGACACGCAGAGCCACAAGAGGGACCCAGGTCACAGCCAGCAAGGGTTAGAAAGCAGGTCTACAGTTATCTAAGCAGCTAATTTTGTCAGGTGAGATACCATCCTTTGGTACCATCAAGGTACTCCACAGCTGTTAAACATGTGGGTGAGGTCCTTCTGGGAAGGAGAGGGTTCAGATCCAGCATCAGCAGTGAACTGATGAGTTCTTCAGGCCAAATTTTAGTCCGGTGTAACTCTGCCCACAGCTCTGGAATTTGTTTACACATCACTTCATCAGCAGGTTGAAATGCTCTGGTCATTTGGCTTTTCCAGTGCCCCAACAGGACTGGAGCCTTGGACAAAAAAATCCCTACTTGACACAACAAGAAATTGCATTTTTGTGTGGGACGAAGCAATTAGAAGCTGTGGAGAATTATTTGCTACTCCAGGAAGTCTTCAAGGGTAAAAATTTGGCCTGATCTCCACCTGGGCTCTGTTTCTTCTTGGCCCAAGATGGCTCTCCCTGAATTAGGGACAATTCTTTGGCTGGGAGGATGGAGCCTGCAGGTTGCAATTTGAGGGAACAGAAAACGTGCACAGCGAAGCTCAACCACAACTCCTGAGCCCTCTGGATTAACCCACACCAAGGGAGGGAATTTGAAAGGAAATGGGTGTAATAAGCAGAGAGAGCTCATTCCAATCAGCTGCACACACACACTGAAAACTTCTGCCAAGCATCACAAACAACGCTGTGATGATTGAGTCTGCAGATGTACAAAATGGCAATTTATAAGAACTGCACACCAATGCTACAGTACCTGGCTGGTTTGTGGCTTCTAAAAGCACAGCACATGTGGAAAAACAACCAAAGTGATGGATTAGGACAGGAAAGGAAAGCAAGCTTTGAGAACTCCAGAATGCTCTTATGGAATAAAGGAAATATGACATGAGATATATATGCTATCTGTGAAAACTGCTAATGGATCTTCCCTCTAAACTGCAGCTTAGGGCAGGGTTTGAAGGCAGTACTGGATTGCATTAGCCTCTTTAAATATAATTTTAAAGTCTAAGGTGGCAAGGGACAGTGGAAAAGCAAAGAGTTATCAGTAGGGCAGTGTTGGACTACAAGCTATTCACACACCACCAGCCCTGTCCAACTGAGGGCCAAACCTGCTCCCACCAGGGCCAAGTGGCTGCTGGCAGGGACCTTCTGTGGGGACAGGGACCCTGTTGGGTAAGGGAGAAGGATAAGGCAGAGTTACTTGTCAAGCTTCTCTGTGTTTTGCCGCCAGTGAGTCATATCCTTCCTCCATCTCAGGTTCTCCTGACTTCCAAAGGCACTCCCAGAAGGACTTCTCTCTGCAGGGAAGGAGCCAAACAGCAGCAGTCAGCTAAAGCTCCCTCCTGGTGCACGAGCAGCAACTCCAGATTTGCCCACAAGTGCCAGGTGACAGCAAACTGTGACTCCTCAGCCTGAGGCACTGTCAGGGCTGGAAGGAGAAGTCCCTTCCCTGATGCACACACGGAACCTGAGTGTGCCAATCCTCAGCATTCCAACAGTGCTGTCCTCAGCTGGCACCCAGAAATGTCTCAGCCTGGTGCCAACACCCCCTTTCCCACCTCACAGTCTTTATTCTCACTGCTGGGAGGGCAGGAGAATCTCAAGTAATAAAGGCAATTAGGTCAGGTTAAGAAAATAACATAAAGGCCTCCATGTCTCTGAAGTGATCCGTTAATTATGGCTCTAAAATATGTATTCACCTCAGCCGACAATGCCTGGCTCATGTGTGGCAGAGCAGGAGGCAAAGCCACAGTTCTGACTCTTGCCCCAACCCCTGGGCCACCCTTTGAATTTGGGTGTTCAGAAAAATCGCTTTTTTTTTACAAACAGTAGATGTCAGAAGATGCTTGTCATCCCAACTACTGCCTATTTCAAGTCTCCTTGAGTTAACAGAAACATCCAAGCATTTTCAGAGCTTCCAAAGGAAGATCAGGCAGTTTGTTTTCCACTCTGATCCTTGCACAGGACTTACCAGAAGGTGGCTCTGGAAGATGCTACACTGGAAGAAGTCTGGGCAAGAAGGTGCCATAAATGTGATCTCATGGACACAAAAGCAATCAAGTACCAAATAAATTGTCTGCAACTTAAGAAAAGTGTAGAGATTTTGCAGACCCACTGAAGGGTGGTGCAAACTGCAAACAGCTTTTCTAGGGGCTTCTCTGTCCATGTCCCACAGCACAGATGGGTGCATGTAACTGCTGGGAATGGGGTGGGAGCAGCAGTTTTTGGGAAAAGGGGATGGCACGAGGACTTCTTGACTTACCCAGCTGTCCCCTGCTTCTCCGCACCATTTCCTGCCTCGCCCCTATGCTGCCCAAAATAGCTTCTTCAAGTTTAGCTCTCATGTCTTTCGACTTCTTAAACGTCAGACTGTTCATCCTTTCAAATACTTTCTTGCCCTGCAAGTTTCAAAGGAGACCATGGAGGAAGATTCTTTTAATTTGGGCTATTTTATAAGAATTAACAACTCAAAATACCTTCCCAGTCTAAAGACATGCAGCGAGGAAGGAACACAGGTTTAGTTGGTAGGGAGACAAAGTACCCAGACTGCAGCATTGCTACAGAAAACTCCCTTTGCACAGTGATCAGGAGCTACCCCTTCCCTGCAGCAATTCCCAGGTGAGTGCCAAGCAGCACACGCTGCTTTAGGAGTGAAACAAGGCACAGACACCCCCATGGCTGAGAAGCAACCAGGGGAAAAGGCTGGAGGCTGCACAGAGCCATGCCCAGCCTGGGGATTCCAAACACAGGAAATACTTTGGAGAGAGCAGGAAATGCCTTTAGGCTGCCGTGTAATAAGGGGGGGAGCACAAAGGTCCTCGACATGGCCCTCCAGGAGCACAGAGAGCTCAGCAGTACCTTGTACTCAAAGCAGGACACGCAGAGGTAGAGCAGGTCCAGCAGGCGGTTGAGCTGCAGCACGGACAGGTCGGTGAACCATTTCTGCAGGACACTTTCATCTGCATTCTTGAGCACCCAGAGCAGGCAGATGAGCAGGCTGCGGCTGGACTCTGTCGAGAAGGTGGAGTGCTGCCTGCCACTCTGCAACACACAGGCCACGACAGTGTATCCCACACCCCAACACCTCCAGCAGCACGGCACAGAAACGGGTTCCTGCCCTCAGGGTGCCTTTAAAGACCTCCTGCAGGTTCAGGGTTAAGCTGAGGGGCTCCAGTTATTATCTCATGCATCTATCAGTGACTCGCTTTGAGTGCACATAAATCCCACAACAATAGGATGCTGATATGGGAGTAAAGGGAAGGGAAGGAGGAAATGGAAGGGTCTGCCTGCTGCCACCATCAGGATTCCCTCCCAGAACAGGGAAAATGGCCCATTTGTGTCTTCAGCCAGGTGGGATTTAGATGTGGCAGGAGTTTGTGCTTAGGGCTGACAGCTCACAGTGACCCATTGCACTTCACAGAGGTTTTATCAGATTGTTTCAGAACAAGAGCATCTTTATGAGAAAAGAGAATTCTCCTATTTTCTGAGGTTAGTTGGCTTTTATCCCTGCCTGGCATTTCCTGGTACCCCCCCAGAGACAGACACAGCAACATGCAAACGTGCTCCTCTGCTCATCTCCCACCTTCCTCCTCCCCCGCAGAACCCACACACGTAAATATTTGCTTGTTGACACAGATTGGAGGGTCAAGGAGGAGGGAGGGCTGGGTGTGTACCGATGAGGGGAGCAGGAAGCTGCTGGGCCGGGTGAGCTGGGGGACAGATGTCCCTGCGATGGCCATGGCCACCGTCTGGCTGATCATGCTGCCACCCTCGCTCTCGTAATCGTCCACGGCGACGCAGCTCGGCCTCCCCCGCTGGTTGTGGCTCTCTGCAGAGGAACACAGGCCTTCAGTCACCCCCCAAACTCTGAGCTTCTCCCCCCAGCCTCTCTCCTCAGTGCTGGTGCCACTGAGCTGGCAATGCAAAGTGAAAACCACCCCACCACCTGCAGTTTGAGGGCAGGAGAGCAAAGAAAACAACAATTGTCAAATGAAACCCACACAGCCTCAGTGTCCAGACCCCTTCTGAAAACACACCTTTTGCCCATCAATACCTCACACTCCAAATCCTTCCCTGCAGCTTTACTGTGTCATTAAGCTCAAAGGATGTAGAGGGCAACTCCAAATTCCAAACTATTCCACACTGGACTCCCTGCCCTGGTTGGAAATATCCCACCTCTGGCACTGCTCTGAAATGAACTGCTGATAAAACACATGCTAAGAGGAAGAGGAGGAACTCTGCTTAGCCCCTGCAACTGGGAACTCTGCTTGGCCCCTGGAACTGGGGACCCTGCTTGGCCCCTGGAACTGCTGTGAGAATTGTACAGCACATGGGGTGACGTTTAAGCAGGTCAGAAACACAGAGGGAGGCCTGCTATGTGTATAGAGCAGCCAGCCAGGTGTCAACCAAAATGCACTGCTGGTTTTTCTCTTCATACAAACGGGGTGGGCAAATGCAACTCCTGAATGTTAACAGTGACTGAAGGCAGTTTAGGAAATGGACGTGCAAACATGGCAAAGGGAGGGCTCAGAAACAATCCCATCGAACATCAATGGGGCTCACAGCTGTTTTAGACCCCAAGCACTGCAGTGCTGTGAGCAGAGGAGCAGATCCCCAAGGCAGAGGAGGTGAAATACCTGTAAAGTCATAGAGCTGAGGCACTGTTTCCATGATCACTCCAATGAGAGGTAGATACAGCATTGCCACGCGGGCCTTTACCTGCGGGTCAGCGTACCGCGGGTCCGAGTCGTGACTGGACAGCAAGTTGTGTACCAGATTGATGACCTTCTTATGCAATCCAAATAAACTGCCAAAGGAGAGTTGAGTCAGGCAGATTAGTTAATATCTTCAAAGCAAACCATACTTTGTAACCAAGGGGCTTCAAAAAGGAAAAAAAAATCCCTGGTTTTTATTTTTAACTTTACATGGACTGCCATACATGTGTTTTTTGATGTTCCCCATCAGTATTTTACTGATGGCTGGCTGGCTTTTCATTGTGCCACATCAAATATACAAAAATACCTTGTGGAAGGGACACCCAAAATAATGTGAAAACTCCCAGATTTTCCATAAAATACCAAAGCCCCAGTTCCTGCTATGCCAAAGCATCGAGTCTACTAAAGATCATTAGGAAAACTTAGGGAATATGGAAAACTGGGAGAGAGACTGGAAAGGACAGCGGGTTTAGTAAAATTATTTGTTGTGTTCTTTTTTAAGTTTCTATTTAACACCATCTACAGGGAGACAAAGCCAGAACATTGCTTTAATCAAATCATAAGGAGGTTTCTGCTTCAGCTTCCTGACCCCCCCATGCAATTATTGAATCAAAACAGTAGGCTACAGATTCATAATTCTGAACAAAAAGTGGCTAAGAAATGGAGGGGTAGAAGGAAAACCAGCAAAAAATGGCCTTTCTCATCATTCAGATGCCCAAGCACCAGCCCCTTCTGCAGGGTACTGTGTGTGACCCTGCTCTTGGTGCTCACACCTTCAAACCACAAAACCTCCCCTTGAGTCTCCCAAGGACTCATTTTCTGCTCCTTCCAAGCCCCTCAGCCACCACACAGAGCAGAACAGAGCAAACAGCAAGGTATCTCTACAGCTCTTTGCTTCTGGGGGCAACCCAGGCCAAGGAGACACTTCCCCCCGTGCACGAAGCAGCCAAGGAAGCTCGTGCAGTGCCATTAGCAAAACACAAGCTGCAATGGTCACACCTGAGGTTTTAAAACAAGGGCTCAATTTCAGGCAGTATCCACTTTACCTGAAAAGCAGAGGTGAGTTCTGGTTAAAAAAAGAGGCTTTGACTGGAGTTTTTGTGGGTTCAAAGTGGCTACATTAGCTATTGGAGCTGCACATCTTCCCTGTGGCTTTTAATCAAGCCATAATGAGATCCTACAGCTGCTTGTTTGTGTAATTAGTGAGACCCTTAACAACTAGGAAGGAAATGCTTATTTAAGTGACTCGTTCCTTCAGAGCAGCGATAAAGGAAAGTCTTTGTATTATTTTTGAAGGAGTGGCACTTCAGTTGCATTCCTGAAAATTCAAGGGAAACTCTCCCACAGGCCATGGAACTGCAGGCAGGGAAAACACATCCCAGCAACTTAGCATAACTCAAACCTCGGGATCCATGGATTTCTCTGGCACTTTTCCAGAGCAGAGCAGACATGTGTGGATCAATCCATAGCAGAGAGGAGGAAATGCACCCTCCTGATATTCCAGGCTGATAACGCTGTGAATTGATCCCACCACCCTCCCACCACCCCCTCTGTTAGCTCAGCCTTGGCCTGAATTGCTGTGAACACCCACACACTCTTCTGGAAAACTGACTTTGTCACTGAGGGCTGAGTTCTGATTTGCCCCCTTTCTGACCTGGAACATCAGCAATGTGGGCACTGGGAGTTCACACCAAAGCAGCCCTGCAGTGTTAGCAGAGACAGCTGCTGGGACTGCCCCTCTCTGCCTTCAGGTGTGTTCCTTCCCCTGCAGGTCCTGTTTGTCAGACCCAATGTGCCCTGGAGGGCTGTCCTGTACCTGTCCCTCCACCACAGAAGGTCCATCCAACACACACCTGCAGGGACCAGGGTCCTGACATCTTCTCTGTCCAGCTCAATCCAAACAGTTCTTATAAAAAAGAGCTGAAATTTAACCTGTCTTGCTCATGGAGCAAAAACTGAACACATTTAAGGCTCTGGATCACCTCTCAAGACCTGAAGCAAATCTCTAACACAGTAAGCAACTAGATGGACATCCCTCTCCCCTCCTGCTGCAGGATAAGAAACTGGGAACAATTCTGAGCTGTCTCCAGTGGTGGCCAAAACATTTTATGGAGGGCAAGTCTGAAGTCTCTGCTGATGATACTGTAGGACTGTTGAAAGCCTTCACAAATAAGGAAAGAGCAGATCTGAACAGACTTTACACAGTAGATCTACCAAGGCAAATGCAGAGGGTTGAAGTTTGAGAAGACAACAGACTTGAAACTACACCTTATTCTAGAAAACAATAAATGTATTACAGGTGTATACCTCCCCCCAAATTCAGGAACTTTGATCAAAATGCACCTCCAGGTGGTATCAGGGGGCTTCCTGTGGCTAGGTAAGGTTTGAGAGAGGAGCTGTCTCCCCAGTGGACACCAGCAAGCTCATTTGTGCAAGTGGGCAGAAATTACCATTCTGGGCCAGGCTTAAGTGCTTGGGAAGTAGAGAGAGCAGGTGAGAACAGAAAGGTTGTGGAGAGTAAGGGCAAACACAGTCAGAGACAGCCTCTGATTTCTAAGCAGTGAGCAGGATGCTCCTATGGCCCAAAAAGGATTTCTGCAGACTATGTATGTGGGTAAAGATTTGCTGCTTTTTCCATTTCTGGCCAAACAAATGGGACTGCAGTGTGTTATGTATATATACAGGAAAATATTCTAATTTATGGCATCACTTTCCTCTCCAAGAGGAAGCAGCATGAACGTGTAACTGCTCAGACCTCTCGGGAAAGGGGCAGAACCCACCATGAATCACCAGCATTTGTCGACTCGGTGGGTATTTCTGAGTCCACCTTGAGAAAAATGCCTGTGAGAGAACTTAGGGCTGGGGAAGCAATCAATAATTGCCATTGCAACCCATTGTAAAGAGGCAAGCAGAATACAGCCCTAAATAACCCAGGAACAGACTGGGTGTCAGGACTACAGGCTATAGGCTACCTCAGAAAATAATTTGCTGCACAAGGCAGGCAAGTCCCCAACAAACTCTGCATGCTTGACTTTATTTGTCTATTTATGTAACCCACAGGGGCCTCATCAATGCATAATTTATGGTTAAAAAGAGCTGGGAGAACCATAGGTGAAATATATTGTAACATTTAAAACCACCAGCAATGCTGAAAATTATTTTCTTGCTGCAATTGGGAAAAGCTATTTTCCTTTCAGAGTTCCAGCAGTGCTCCTGTGGCAGAGCTGGGGACTCCAGCAGGAACCCCTTTCCCTTCTTAGCTGGGAAAATGTGACTGAAATCATGTGTACAGAGCGAGGGATAAGGAAGCAAGAAACACGAGGAGCAAGGAGAGAGAAGAAGATTCTTAAAGAAATGTTTTCTCATCACAGCTTACACATTTCAACCAATTCTGCCCATGCCAGAACTTCCTTTGGATGCACCATTTGCTTGGAATTACAGAAAACCCTTTGGAGAAAAAAAGAATTGTAAAGATTTACCCTTCTGCATCAGGGTCTAAAATGACAGCCAGTTCTGTGAGCACGAGCCCAGCCAAGTAGTGCTGCTGGCGGAAAGGCAGAGACAGCTCAAACATGTTTGCAATCTTCTGGTCTTGCACACTGGTGGAGAACCCAGAACTCTGCAAAAAAATCCAGTTTCAGGAGCTGCATCACGAACACAGAGTCAAAACGTAGGGAATACAATACAAGCAGCTTTCAGAATTAAAGAGTCTCACGTAAAGCACCTTCTCCCTTTCTTGTTTGGATCTGGGCATATCCACTTCCATTACACCCCAGCTCATTAACACTTCTATTAATTTAGTTTGCTGTTATTGCCTTCCCCCCAGAGCAGGCCTTAGAGCAGTTAAGCCAGATAACCTTTAAGAGTGATTAGTTAAACTTTTAACTCGTGGATGCTCTTATTCAGGCTGAAGAAGGCTTTAATTTGATTTAGTTTACGTGATTTTGCAACTAATTAATCCACTTGAATGACACACTAATTCAAATTCCTGTTTCTCAGCAGGCCAAGACTAAGCTACAGTGAGCTCAGAACATCCTTGTGTTGCCAGAAAAGGGTGACACTGGACAAAGCATTTTCTTTAAAGCCTCATTTATGTTTGTCCAATATAAGAGGGGACAAAGTCTCTAAGGACAGCGTGTGGCCACTACAGGGATATAATAAAAGCTCAAAAGAAGTCAAAAAACCCACGTGGCAGGAAAAACTAATTCCTAAATAAACCCTTCCAAAACTGAGCATGAGGGACTGAAGGTAGAGGTGACAGAACTGCCTCATCTGACTGAAGCCTGAGCAGGGAGCCCAGGCTGTGCTCCCACCCAGCCCCTGGTCCCAGAGCACCTGGGAGGTTGCAGAAGACACCGAGGGTGATGGGGATGCAGGTGGGGTGAGCAAACTGCAGGGCAGGTTGAGGGTGACGTAGTGCTCGTGGCTGCAGATGATGCGCAGGAAGTCCAGCCTCAGAGACACCAGGTTACTGGGAGTTGGCAGCGAGTACAGCTTTGAAGACACCTGCAAGGTTTAACCCATAATGATGCAGTCAGCTCCAAAGGAGAGTATCAGTGAAGGGTGAGCCCTCTGTCCCACTGCTGCTGCCCCAAAACACCTCCAAGGCAAGGAATTGAGAGGTTGGTGTCATGAAATGGTCACATCGACGTCACTTCTTTGTGTTACACATTAATTTCTGATGTGCAGCAGCCACACACCTCCCAGACAATGCCATATACCTCACATGACTGCATATAAGAGTCATATTCATATAAGCAGATGAAGAACTATGCATTTTCTCATATAGAGGAGTTGGAACTAGATAATCTTTAAGGTCCTTTCCAACCCAAACCACTCTGTGGGACCCACATCCTATTGATTTCAGCAGGTATTTGTGAGAAGCAGGACTGGAGTGGGATGCTTTAACACGTCAAAGATGCCTCATACACAGTATATATGAGATATATATATAAAACACATATATGTAATATACAGTAGGCACCAAGCTCAAATGCTAATGCTCTTCTTTAGCCCCTTACCTAAACTATTTTAGACTGCAGCAAAACTGAGCCTAGGTTTAGCCCCCCTGATACCCTGTTATCTCCTCTGTACACAGTGTCAGCACCCATGTTTGCAGTCAAACAAATGTTGTGGTTCAGGGGGATTTCCCTGCCACACTGCAAACAAAGAGCCCATCCTGTGTGGGAGGAGACCTTGCATCCCCCAGGGGATGGAAGGGGAGACTGGTGATCAATATGATCATCCAGGGTCACTGTGTCCTTGAGACCCACTGAGAAACCACGATGGTCTGAACCCCCCCACAAAACCTCCCACTCATTTTTGATTCAATTACTCTGAATGTGATGAGCAGAGGGAATAATTCTTCCATCCTGCTGCATGTCCATTCACTCAAGGGAGTGACTCCTAATTCACATTTAAGAGTGCAATCAGAGAGGCATAAACCCTAAATCACCCCTGAGGACGCCTTGCTTGCTCTAAAAAGACTTGAATAGTGGAATTCTGTGTTCATATTTTACCAGCTGTCCAAAGAAAGTTGTGAGTAACAGGCCACGCTGCTGTTCACAGTTAAATCATAATGTTTATCTGCATTCACCTGTTTGTAGCAGGTCTTAATGAGAGAAAAAACAAATCCTCTGTCCATGATAGACAACAGATCATTGAGGAAAAAGGCTAGACTGGTGTTGAGTCGCTCCACCATTTCTGTGTCCTGGAGAAGACGACGAGAAAAACGGGAAAGAAAATGAAGAACAGTTGAGTGTTTTCAAACAGTTCCTGGTCTGGGCACCAGCAAACAACCTGCAGGAGGGCTGGTGCCTGAGCTGGGCTCAGTTTAATTGTTTGCCATTACCTTCTGGAAGCGAGAGACTATATCACCAGCAATTGTGCTGACCAAGGCAGACACATCATCCATGAAGCGCTCGGGGAAACGATTCTTCCTCGGCGCATCCAGTTTGTCAGCAAAATACAAATGATGCACCATGCTCTTCACCTGCAGGAATATAAATTACAGCAGAGCCAGTGGGTTGCAGTTTCTGCTCCAAACCAGGGGCTGGGAGATGGGAGGGTGGGGGGGCTGCAGTTGGCTCACCATCAGCTCGAAGAAGAACCAGGCCTGCTGTAGGGCTGCCTCCCGCACGCTCCCGCTGCACACAACCCACTGCAGGGCCAGCTCCTCGTGGAAAAGCTACACAGACCCAAAGGCAGGATTAGCCCGAGCTCCAGAGCAGCTCCCAGCACAGTGCACATGAGAAATGTCAGCACGGTCCATGGGCAGCATGGCAAACAATGAGTTAAGCAAACTCAATCACTGGGAACATGACAAGCAGTGGTGGCACCCCTTAAAGAAACCCCCAGCTAAGGATGAGGGATGAGGTAATGGCATGTGAGGTGAGAAACGTTTCACAGCATCTCGCTCCAGAATCCAATTTCAAGTGGCAAACGAATTTTCCACCCACCCCCCAAAAAAATAATAATTAAAAATAAAAGGTTTGGTGCTCGAATTAGTTTAGTTTAAAAGTCTACCTTTCTGCCTGGTCTGATTTTCGCAGGAAAAAGGAGTAAAAAGTGGACATATAAAGCAATTTGTACAGAGATGTAGATTTACTGTGAGAAAGGACTTAAAACAGTAAGAAAGCAACGTGGGGCTCAAACAGCTTTTTGATTCCTTCTCTCGGGGTGACCAACCCACAGTGGCAGTGGCCACCTTCTCACTGCACAAAAACTCAGGGTTTTGCCTTTCTGACACTGCTTTAGGAGGATCTCAGCTCTTCTCTACGGGAGTTCCCTTTCAAAGGGACTCCCATTCCCTTTCTAGCCCCTCTGGCTTCCCACCTGTCTGGCTGAGCTCAGCACACACCCCTAACCCTGGCCATTATCATTGTGCACACAAAATGCAACATTTCCATGTCTAGACAGTGCTGTTCCTATTTTTTGAAAGCCAGTAATAAACTGGCTCCAAACACTATGGCCATTAACTCAGCCAAGCCACTCCTGATCATTTCATTCTTCCCAATCCAACTCCAAATACTTCATATTCCCTCCAGCCTGGATATTCAGAGGTGTTAAGCACCAGCAGTTCCTAATGACCTGGGGGAGGGGGGGGGAATGGGGCTGTAAATAAAAGAAGAGATTGCATCACGTTTCCAGAACGACTTGACCTCCCTGCCCCACAATATCAATTGTCTTCACTGAAATCTACCTTTTTAGTTGGTAATCGTCCTGTTAATGTTTGTAAGAAACTTGACGTCTCAGTGTGCGAAGACATACGATTACAACTTCGATCCGTAGCCTACGGAGTGGAGATGAATGAATGATGACAGGACATTAAAGTTTGCTGTGGATGGGGTTTGCAGCTCAAGGACAAGGCACGTTTACAAAAACACTGTTCCAACTCTAGGCTTTTACTGCCTTTACACCTTTTTAAGCATTCTTGAACTCTTATTCATTTACAGGTTGGGTCTAAACAAAATGACAATCAATTTTTTTTTTCAGGTTATTTAAACAACTGCATGTTCTTATGCACAAAGACAATGCTGCAAAGCATGAAACTTTCTCATTGTATTTTCTTGACATGCATCAGGAAGGGCACACCTGGAATTTCAGCCCATACCTCTCAATCTGCCAGAGCCAAGAGCAGGGGATTTACCCCTCAGTGATGCTGCTGTTGGCACAGGGAAGGACAGAATCACTGAAATTCTGCTCCTCATGGGAATCCTTGGCCAGGAGAGCAAGTGAACTCACACTAAATCTTTTGGGGAGGCTCCTAAACTGGAAAGGAGGTACAGTTGAGAGGTACTTTCAAGGCATCCATGCAATGGAGGGCAACAGGCAAGGGGGGCTTAATGACCTTTTTCCAAATGAAGCTGCCATAGAGTTTTCATACTTTGCAACACAGAACAAATACAGTTGGCCCTGGCAAGTCACTTGCTCAAATTTCCATGTTTTACGAGAGAATTTGACATGTGGCAATCAATTTTTGGTTCACAATATTCCACTGAAACAGCCATGAAGGATTACTGGACGACGAGCACTAAAATGCAGGATGGAAATGGCAAAATGGTTCACGACATAAAAGAAATGGCAAACATGGACAAAACTATGAAGCTGTGATTAATGTTCCCACTTAGAAATGTGCTCCACCTGAAGCTGAAACGCATGTGAGGGAAGGAGAGAAAAGAAAACAAAAGCAGTCACAGCATTTACATTTCACAGAGCAGCAACCACTGAAATGAAGGAAGGGGAGACGTTCACGCGACCGGAGGTTTTTCATGCAGCGTGGTGGGGTGGTGGGTGGAGAAGATGCTAATTTATAAAACCAAACTCAAAAGCTTCCAAAGGAGTATCAAATAAATAAATAAATAAAAAGAACGAACCACCAAAACTGGAATGTACACTGAAAGGAAGATATTCTACAGGGAAACATCAGGGGAAACAAAGCCAGAAAAACCTCTACCGAAGACACCACCTGTGTTGACTCTGCACATGGACTGGGGTTGGATCCCCATGGGGCTGCTTTTGGACCACCAGTGTTTACCCAGGAATTGGAGCGGTCTAAACCCTGGGCATGCAATAGAAAGCAGTTGGGAAAGGAAAGAAACATTACATGTTGCCATACAGAAGTTCAAGTTCAGTCCTTAAAAGCAATCAAAGCGGGTACACTGCAAGCACATCATGGTCAGAACTGAGAGCAGCCTGAATTCTCAGGTGTCTGCCCAGACATTTTAGTCCACAGGGTTATTTTAGTTCTCATAAACATACACCACATTCATCTCATCAACAGCTCTGGTCCAACCTGTCCATCTGTAATGACTGACATCCAAAAACTACCCTTCTCCTGAAAAATCCCCCTCTTTCTTTGGTCACCTTCAGCCCATTCCCAGAGCCAGCTGAGATTACAATGGGACAGAGGAAAATTGGTGCTTGGGTGTGAAAACCATAGAAGATGCTCTCTGGGGTTTCCAGCACTTTTAAGAGTTTATAAACTCTTACAGAAATGCTGAGAACCTTTGCAGAGGCTGATTGTCAACCCTCACAGGGTTTCCTACTCGTGGAGTAAAAATCCAGCATTTCTGGCAGGATTTCTCATGGACACTCAGGTATTTCCTCTGGGCACTGTGGCAAAGAGAGGAAAAAGCACATACCTTTTCTGGAACCAACCTGCTTTGCCAAGCAAAACATTTGAAAAATCCTCCTGCTTTTTAAAAGCTCCATCTAGTTTTTGCTCCAAATTCTATCCCTGCAATGGATGATGTGGGCAAAATTACTGTGGATCCCCTCTCTCTGCTCTTTTCTGCTCTCTCCAGACACTCAGAAAGAAAGGAAAATTGAAACTTGTGTAGTCCCTCAAGTTGGTCCCAAGTCAGGAACACTGAGGGGGATGAGGTAGATTTAACTGAGACAATCCTNTTGGTGCTCGAATTAGTTTAGTTTAAAAGTCTACCTTTCTGCCTGGTCTGATTTTCGCAGGAAAAAGGAGTAAAAAGTGGACATATAAAGCAATTTGTACAGAGATGTAGATTTACTGTGAGAAAGGACTTAAAACAGTAAGAAAGCAACGTGGGGCTCAAACAGCTTTTTGATTCCTTCTCTCGGGGTGACCAACCCACAGTGGCAGTGGCCACCTTCTCACTGCACAAAAACTCAGGGTTTTGCCTTTCTGACACTGCTTTAGGAGGATCTCAGCTCTTCTCTACGGGAGTTCCCTTTCAAAGGGACTCCCATTCCCTTTCTAGCCCCTCTGGCTTCCCACCTGTCTGGCTGAGCTCAGCACACACCCCTAACCCTGGCCATTATCATTGTGCACACAAAATGCAACATTTCCATGTCTAGACAGTGCTGTTCCTATTTTCTGAAAGCCAGTAATAAACTGGCTCCAAACACTATGGCCATTAACTCAGCCAAGCCACTCCTGATCATTTCATTCTTCCCAATCCAACTCCAAATACTTCATATTCCCTCCAGCCTGGATATTCAGAGGTGTTAAGCACCAGCAGTTCCTAATGACCTGGGGGAGGGGGGGGGAATGGGGCTGTAAATAAAAGAAGAGATTGCATCACGTTTCCAGAACGACTTGACCTCCCTGCCCCACAATATCAATTGTCTTCACTGAAATCTACCTTTTTAGTTGGTAATCGTCCTGTTAATGTTTGTAAGAAACTTGACGTCTCAGTGTGCGAAGACATACGATTACAACTTCGATCCGTAGCCTACGGAGTGGAGATGAATGAATGATGACAGGACATTAAAGTTTGCTGTGGATGGGGTTTGCAGCTCAAGGACAAGGCACGTTTACAAAAACACTGTTCCAACTCTAGGCTTTTACTGCCTTTACACCTTTTTAAGCATTCTTGAACTCTTATTCATTTACAGGTTGGGTCTAAACAAAATGACAATCAATTTTTTTTTTCAGGTTATTTAAACAACTGCATGTTCTTATGCACAAAGACAATGCTGCAAAGCATGAAACTTTCTCATTGTATTTTCTTGACATGCATCAGGAAGGGCACACCTGGAATTTCAGCCCATACCTCTCAATCTGCCAGAGCCAAGAGCAGGGGATTTACCCCTCAGTGATGCTGCTGTTGGCACAGGGAAGGACAGAATCACTGAAATTCTGCTCCTCATGGGAATCCTTGGCCAGGAGAGCAAGTGAACTCACACTAAATCTTTTGGGGAGGCTCCTAAACTGGAAAGGAGGTACAGTTGAGAGGTACTTTCAAGGCATCCATGCAATGGAGGGCAACAGGCAAGGGGGGCTTAATGACCTTTTTCCAAATGAAGCTGCCATAGAGTTTTCATACTTTGCAACACAGAACAAATACAGTTGGCCCTGGCAAGTCACTTGCTCAAATTTCCATGTTTTACGAGAGAATTTGACATGTGGCAATCAATTTTTGGTTCACAATATTCCACTGAAACAGCCATGAAGGATTACTGGACGACGAGCACTAAAATGCAGGATGGAAATGGCAAAATGGTTCACGACATAAAAGAAATGGCAAACATGGACAAAACTATGAAGCTGTGATTAATGTTCCCACTTAGAAATGTGCTCCACCTGAAGCTGAAACGCATGTGAGGGAAGGAGAGAAAAGAAAACAAAAGCAGTCACAGCATTTACATTTCACAGAGCAGCAACCACTGAAATGAAGGAAGGGGAGACGTTCACGCGACCGGAGGTTTTTCATGCAGCGTGGTGGGGTGGTGGGTGGAGAAGATGCTAATTTATAAAACCAAACTCAAAAGCTTCCAAAGGAGTATCAAATAAATAAATAAATAAAAAGAACGAACCACCAAAACTGGAATGTACACTGAAAGGAAGATATTCTACAGGGAAACATCAGGGGAAACAAAGCCAGAAAAACCTCTACCGAAGACACCACCTGTGTTGACTCTGCACATGGGCTGGGGTTGGATCCCCATGGGGCTGCTTTTGGACCACCAGTGTTTACCCAGGAATTGGAGCGGTCTAAACCCTGGGCATGCAATAGAAAGCAGTTGGGAAAGGAAAGAAACATTACATGTTGCCATACAGAAGTTCAAGTTCAGTCCTTAAAAGCAATCAAAGTGGGTACACTGCAAGCACATCATGGTCAGAACTGAGAGCAGCCTGAATTCTCAGGTGTCTGCCCAGACATTTTAGTCCACAGGGTTATTTTAGTTCTCATAAACATACACCACATTCATCTCATCAACAGCTCTGGTCCAACCTGTCCATCTGTAATGACTGACATCCAAAAACTACCCTTCTCCTGAAAAATCCCCCTCTTTCTTTGGTCACCTTCAGCCCATTCCCAGAGCCAGCTGAGATTACAATGGGACAGAGGAAAATTGGTGCTTGGGTGTGAAAACCACAGAAGATGCTCTCTGGGGTTTCCAGCACTTTTAAGAGTTTATAAACTCTTACAGAAATGCTNCAACTCTCACCTGAGCCAGAGCTGTCATCTTAATTTCTGTGCCAATTTAGAGGGTTTTCTCCCCCCCAATACATGAAGAACAGGTGCAGCCCATTGCACCACAGTGATTATCACCAGCTGCAAAGTTCACCCAGCCTCATCTCTTTCTCTCAGCAAACTAAAATCCACCTCAAGGTTGAACCCAGAGTGAGAGCTGTAACCTGGGATTCAAACCATTAATCCACTGAGCTATCCTCTAGGCAGAGCTCAGCAAGGCTTTAATTTTGCTTAAGATGTCCAATAAAAAAAATACCGAACACATAAGGAGAGTGTTTTAATCTCAATTACTTTTTGGCAGAAATAAATCAAAGCTCTGTGCCCTGCTCAGACCCATAAACATGCTTTATTTTGCTCCCAGTGATTTAAAGTCAAAAGGACTTTGCAGAATGCTGAACTAAGCTCTTGTTTTGTAAAATCAGGTCTAATTTTGAAAATGCCTTTATCCCCCTCATATTTCTGCTCCCAGGATTTCTAATCATGTTCTGGGGATAACATTAAACCCAGTGTGTTTGCAGAAGCAGGAGTCATTTTGTAAAAATCTGGAAAGGGAAAGACTCTCCTCTTTGGAAAATAAAAGAGTACAAGAGGTTCTTGTTGCAGAGGCACTCAGAAGTTCCCAAAGCTGCTGTTAAATTCTGTTCTGTCCCTGGGGTTCAACCTGCAGCTCACTCTGTGCCACAACACAACACACATCTGGGCAAACCCACTGCCAGGAGCAAGGAAACCTCACAATGGTTTCTGGGTTTTCCCAGCACATCTCCAGCATCTCAACCATAAAATCTCACCAGAGGTCTTTATAGATATTTAAGAAATTTGCTTTGGTAGGGAATTAAATTTACAGGGCTTCGATTCACAAATTAAGGCAAAACAAGTGACAGACCTAAAGCTACTCTGTTATGGAAATAAAGAGAAACCTTCCAAATCCTGTAAAGGGTTTTCAAAATTAAGGAAGAAGCTGATAAGGGAGATTTTAAGCATATACCAAACCTACAAATACCTTACATTAGAATAAAAAGAATAACACATGACTGGACTTTGAACACTTCCCTCAAACAACAAAAAAATCACTATTTGGTTTGTTTTAAAGCAGAAAACCTCCTGTGATAGATTTTAATTTGAAGTGAAGGCTCCCTATGTGGGTTTATGTGCTCAAGCCATTACTCAGAGAAACAACAGGAATTTTTGCACCCTTTTTTCTCATTTCAGGATCTCAGGAAGTGTCTTATTTTTTTCTATGAACGAGCAGAAACAATTGTACTCAACCAGAAGTCTGTAAAGTCAGACTGAGGTTAATTCTTGATGCTGGACTACCCTAAAGGAAAGTTTCCCCTCAACAATTACCCACAGAGCAGGTTTTTCTTTTTTCTCTGGAAGAAAATCTCTTCTTCCTTTTGTGTTGTGACATTATTCCTAAGCCAGCACACATTAAACTCCTGATAGCCTGGGTAAATTCCATATGCACACCAGTGCCTGTGGCATTTCACAAAAGGTCAGGCTTGTTTAATTAGCAAGATACTGAAGTGGTCTTTAAAATATTTTAAGACTTCTAAGTCCAGACTTTGATGGGAGAAATAATCATTTGCCTACCCACAATTCTTCAACCTCTTATTTAGTCAGCAAATGATGTTATTATTAATGCAAATTTGTTAACCTCTTTATGAAACTATGTTTTTCTTGCTCTTGTAAAACTCAGGACCAGCCAAGAGAAGCCTGTCTGGTCAGGCTGATGGCTTTGCTTGCTCACTGATATTCCAAAGGACCCCAACAGCTCTCTGGGAGGGCTCAGGAATCCCTCTGTGAGGAAGAGTGAAGGGTCAGAGGTGGGAAAGAGTCTCATTTTGGTGTAGTTACTACACTTTGAAGATTAAACACAAAAAGAGAAGTCCAAAGCAGCTCAGAGACCTCTCTCAGGGGAGGGAACTGCCAACACTGTTGTTGGGCTGGGACTGGGGCAGTTGTACCTGACTGGGAGCCACCATGAGGGACAGGACCTTCTACAGGACATGGAAACACTGAAGTCCTTAAGGACCAGGGTGTGACCATGCTGGGTGCTCTGAATCCACATTGTAGGGAGTCAGTGTGGCAGCAGAGTTTGCACATCACAAACTCACTGTGGCTCTCCCCAAGCAGCCCAAACCCTCTCTGGGTCATGTAAGGACCAGGAATGTTCTTTCTGTGTGCAAGACCCTTGCTCTGGGGACACGGGGAGTGCAGAAATCTGAGCAGCCAGCAGTGCTGAATGCAGGAGGTGGAGAGAGAGTTCTGGGTTGGGAGGGAAGAGTGGGCTCACAGGGTGCAAGCTTTGGGGCACAGAGCTGGGAAGAGGATTTGGCTGCTGGCCATGCAGAAAGTGAGGCAGTAAAACCATTCCTTGGCCTCCTACTCTTGGGGGGCACAAATCCAGAGGAACTTTTGCCTTCAGGCACCATGCTCGGGGAATCAACGAGTCAGAAAGACTTCCAAAGAGCGGAGTTTCAGGAGCGTTATCAGCAACTGCCAGGAAAGGTCTGGGAAGGGGCTTTTTTTTTATTTTTCACAGGAAAAAATAACCCCCCTCACACCCTCCTCTCTGAGGACGAGCCAGGAGCTGGTGCCACGTACCTTGGTGCCGATGATGGAGCGCACCTCGTCGTCGGGGGACGTCGGTGTCCCCGAGATGTCGGGGTTGCTGTTGCTGAGGCTGCGCGAGCGGTTCAGGTTCAGGCTGGCCGGTCTCACCGCAGACCGAGCCATGGTGGCGTAATGCACCGACCCCCCCAGGCCACCTGGACCTGCACAGAAGGGTCCTGTTAGTCCAGCCAGCCCTGAGCCCTGAGCCCAGGCTGCTTCACACCCCCCTCACGCAGCAAACCCTTGGCATAACCAGCCTGGAAGGGATTCTCCCCTGTGCCTTCCTGCTGAGGGCATTAGGGAGGTCCAGATGGGGAGGGGGAGGCTGAGGGGGTGTCACTGCAGTCACACCTTCCTGGGGAGGGGCAGGATCAGATCTCTGCTCTGTGGGGACCAGGGAATGGCTGGGGCTGTACCAGGGCAGGGTCAGGGGGGATCTCAGGGAAAGGCTCTTCCTCAGAGGGTGGTGGGCACTGCCCAGGCTGCCCAGGGCAGTGGGCACAGCCCCAAGGCTGCCAGAGCTCCAGGAGGGTTTAGATGATGCTCTGGGGCACAGGGGGTGACTCTTGGGGCTGGGGCTGGGCAGGGCTGAGGGTTGGACTCAATAATCCTTGTGGGTCCCCTCCAGCTCAGCACATCCTGTGATTCTCCCCTGCCCTGTTCCCAAAGGCAGGGAGAACAGGATGGGCACAAATACCTGTTTGATCCACTGCTCTGTGGGAAGCAGGAAGGCCCCTGTGGATTTAGGCAGCCAGTGTGAGGTATGTCTTTAGCTACAGGGATATTTCCAGACCTCAGACTCAAAACCCAACCAAGGACTGAGCACAGTTTTAAGTATAAAACCTTCCCAACACCTCTCAGAGGTTTCCCACTCTGTGCACAACAGTCTTTCCAAGGGTTGCTTTCCTGGGCCTGTCATTCACACCCACCACCTCTTTCCCATGTGGATAAATCCCTTTTCCTCAGCAGGACTGGAAATCATTTGTTTCCCTCCCGTACTCAAGTAATTCACATTCCTTTGCCAGTGTTTAAACTTTTGCTGGAAAGGATAAAAGTACTGTTGAAGGAGACTGGGAAATATGACAGGCCAGCAGTGCACCACCTCTGTCTCACCTGCCACAGAGAAAACCCTAAAAAGCCAGTATTTTGCCATAATTCATGGTCTTCCAGCAGTGACACTGTTATTTAAAATCATCACACAGATAAATCTCTGACTAACAGCAATTAAACCTATCTTTTCAATGGCTGCACTGGATCATGGGGAGAATTAATAACAGGGCTTGGCAGGGATCCAGCCACGTGTTGGAGCTCAGGAGCAGCAGCCAACAAACACTTTGTGCCTCCCTGCAACAAACTGGGACCCGAAATAAAATGGACAAAAGAGCTACCTGGTGAGGGTGAGTTGGGGTAGGTGTTGGGCAGGCGGAAAACATAATAAATATAGGAAGCAAGAAGGCTGTTCCTGCCATGCTGGTCCTGGTTCCCATCCAAGTTCTTGTGAAGTCTGTTTATGATCGATGCCATCGCCTCAAAGGATGCTTGGCCCAGGTTAACTGCAAGGAATAAGTGAGGAGTTTGTGTCAGAGAGCAGCAGGACACACAGAACATCCTCAGTGTCCACCTGCTGAAGGGTAAATGGTGGAGCTTGGTACACTCAAGCATTTCTCCTCAACAGCTGAGCTTGGTGTTGGAAGCAGGTCCAATAAACAGTCAGACAGAAGGACTGCAGTGATGGTATTAATAACAAATTCAATGTATTTAGGCCTGATTTCTGGAATCAGCCCAACTTTGGTCACCAACCGCACTGGTAACAAGATCAAGTCTTTGTTTAATTGATGGATAATATCCTTTGGATATTTATCACCCTTTTCTCAGTTAATTATTTCCTCCATTTAGGCCTTAGCCAAAACACAAACTGTATCAAAAAGAACAATTCCATTCTGGTTTGGGAAAAAAACTGTTCTAAAAATGAGAACGTGAGAAATCTACATTTTTCTACATGAAAAAATCTGTCCTGAGAACGAGCATGGAAATCAATTCTAAACAGTTTAAGGAGGAAGCAGCTGAACACTGTAAGTTTTATTTAACAAAATAAAGTCACTAACATCCTCAATGCTCCACACAAACAAACTGAACCAATACAGAACCCTGAAAGAGTGAAAGAGGTTTAAAATATAAATAAAAATTCAAGCAAAATTCTTCCCCAGAAAGACAAAATTAATAAATAATGGTTATGTTTAAGGCAATATTTTTACAAGTGTTTTAAAGCAGTCTTATACACTTACATTCCACCATGTCCAAACTCAGGCTTCCTACCAAAAAATCAGCAAAAACTTCTGTTTTAAATGCCAAGGATCTAATCCTGACTTGAACTTGAGATTTTTTTGTGCTGCCACAGCACAGCCCTTAACAGGGAGCAAAAGGAGGGATTATTCAACCTGCCACCATGAGATCCACAGCAGCATCTGGATTTTATCTTACCCACTTCCACATTCTCCAAGGTGACTAACGAGGTTGAAATTCTGAATTTCTGACTGTCAGGATGGAGACACCTTTACAGGCTCCAGTGCTAAAAACATGCTGAGCACCCAGCTCATGGAAACCAGGCTCCCTTCTGGTGCCTCAACTTGCACACCAAATGACCAATCCCTTTTGGGAGCTTTCTATTAAATACTGCTCCTGTGTATATCACCCCAGATCTGGGTGCCAGCATGTTTTATCTGGGAGACACATGGTATATTAGTGGCACTAAAATAAAGCATAAAAATGGGCTTTTTTATTTCTACATAAATAGGATAAAATTGGAAGTGTCAAACTTTCAGCGATGTAATTCTCTATAAAACTTAAATAAAATACCTATTTGGCCTGCAATGACAGGAGGTCTTACTACCAGAAGGATCAGTTTGTCAAGCAGGAGATGAAGAAATCGCACTACCGGCTCCAGTTGAGAGGAATTTAAAGCTGAAATGCTGCTCTTCAGTTCATTTTCCAAGTTGTTTTCCATAATTCTCATGTCTCCTATTCGCACAGGGAACATGTGCTCATCCAGAGCATGGACAAGTGCAAAGAACTTGTCAAGGTAAGGGTCCTACAACAAGCAAAGACACAACAATCAGCAAGAAGCTCCAAAAGTAACTCCATTTTCTATGGATTTGTAGCTCATGGCTGGGTTCTTGCCCTTATTTTTCTATCTGACCATTTAATCTCACAAAATTAGCAGAAACTCAAGGTCTTTGAGGGATCTGCCCATGTAGCTAATTCAATTTAATTCTAATTCTAGTTCAGAAGTTGCCAGGGTACAACTAGAGCCTGTGCATCCCTAGAAAAACAGACAGAAAGGCATTAAAATCACATTACAATTTTCAGCACAAATAAGACACACAAAACCCATCAGGGTGACACACCAGGAATTAATAAAACAAAGTTGAAATAATTAGACAAAATGACTGTCATTTTCAGATCAAAGACAGATGGAAAATAGAGGGAGAAACAAAAAAGGAAGAGGGGGAAAGGGATAAAGAAAACATCCTATGTCTGGGCTGCATGTCAGAGCTGTTTTATTCAACACAACAGTGAGGGCTGAAAACACTGTTGGCCATTCACCCCCCGTGAATAAAGGCCAAACTGCTCGTATTTTTAAGCAGAACTTCTCAAATATACTCACAGCAGAACGTGGGAAAACAGGTCTGCTTGCTCAGAACTGAAAATGAGATGGTAATTTCACTACAAGTGATTATCACACCCTTCACAGCATCAACTCTGACAGTGTTTCAACTGTCAAAAGAGGATCAAACTCTTTTATTCCAGTGACTGCCCTTCAAATCTACCTGAGTGTGGAGAGATGACACAGCAACAACTTCCACGTTGAAAACCCCTTTGTGGTTATCCACCCACTTCATCCCAGGGAGTGGAACCTGCAGGTTGGCAAAAGAAGTGAGGATGTGACAGAAAGCAGAATTCAGGTTTTTTCCAGTTACAGTTGCCAATTCTTGTCTTTTTTTCAGATCCCACCCGTGTGGCCACACACAAACACACACACACACCTGTCTAAACTTCACAGTGTTTGAGAAGTGAATAACCTGAGAGCTGCACAGACAGGGACACACACACAGATATGTCCACACACACCCCCTCACTTTTTAGCCTGTGTGTTCTGCTGCTGATTGCAGCAGGCACAGGGACTCACCTCTGGAGAGAGCACTGAATAAGCCTGGGGTGGCTTTTCCAGGGAAACAGGGAGGCAGAACTGACCCGTCTTCAACCGCCCGTTCTGAAGCATCGGAATCCACTGTGGGGGGAAGGAAGGCACAAAAACACAACACATTTCACATTTCTGAACTTTGCAGGCTTGGCTGCCCATTTATCAAACTCTACAGGTGGATATGAATTGACAGGGATCCTAAAAAAAATGCCAACAAATGCACTTGAATATAAGCTGTGCTGCCAAACAAGGACTGAAAGACACTCACGGTGTATCCCACTGGAGTCTCCAGGGGGGTGTTTTGCTTTTGTTGACAACTGACATGGTAGAAAGTAAAAAGCAGGTGGTGGTGATCTGTCAGAGTGGCTGGAAGCTTGATCTTGATCTCCTCGTGGAAATCAGGGGACCTGTGCAGAGAGCAGAGCCCCACCTGAGTCATCCATGCAAACAGTGGTTCACTACCCCCTGCCTGGGACTGAACCCCCTGAGTTCCAGTGTCTGCAGGGAAGGGAGCACATGGACTATCCCAAGAGATTAAAACTCCACTTTCTCATCACCAAGGACTGGAAAAACTTCCAGTCCACCAAAAAAAGGGGCAGCAACCCCCTCCTCACACCGTGCTCAATGAACTCTGCTCTCAGGGTGCAGACTGCCACAACCCAACCTGCAGGACAGGAGTCTCCCCTAGGGGTACATCTGTCCTTGGAACATCTCCCTGGCACAGCTACAGAGCCCATCACCACGGTCCTGCTGGATTCAGCACTCCTCACCTCAGCTGCAGAGGAGTATTTGCAAGCCCAAGTAGTTCCTATTCAGAACTGAAGTCCAAAAGGCTCAGCAAAACAACAAGGCACGTGCCTAGAGGAGTTTATAACATAAATCTTCAGGATTGCTAAGGAGGTTGTCTCAGAGCTGGACATGGTACTGCTGGCTGGGCTACGTGCTCAGGATCACACAATGCTGCTCTGTACCACAGCAAACAAAGACTCTGGCTCCCAGCTGTCACAAAATTCTGAGAAGAGCATCCACTGGCACTGCAGTCACTGTCCAGACATTCACTGATAAATAATTAACACTGAGACAGAATCACTGGGGAGTTACTTCACTTCCACACTGGCAGAGCCTCCCTTGGGTGGAACCACACTATGCACGTGGGCCATGTCCTTTCCCAAGCTGTCGTGTGTCTTACCTGTTGTGATACACTACAGCTGTGTATGCTTCTTTGGAAAACTCAGGACAGCTGGATTTGCCAAAGATGACCTGCAGAATGAGAAAAAACACAGGAATCTCCATATAAAACTGTGCAAAGAATTTGTTCCATAATCCTAAAGCTCCATTTACAGTGTGTGTATCTGTACAGAGACATCTGCCTGCCCCTTCACTTCCAGGCAATGTTTTCCTTAGTCACTGAGGAGTCACAGTTTTAGTAACCCCAATGACATCTGCACACAGATGTGGCTGCAGAACTGGTGAATGTAACCACCCCTACACAGCTCCTCCCTGAGTGTGGGTCACTTGTGGCTCTGGACACAGGTCTGGCATCTTTAATTTTTCTAGCATGGAAGCAAAGATGCTGTTCCAAAGAGGAGGGGTATCCACTACAAACAGAATCATGGAATGGTTGGGGTTGGAAGGAACTTTAAAGCCCATCCAGTGCCACCTGTGCCATGGGCAGGGACACCTCCCACTAGTCCAGGTTGCTCCAAGTCCCATCCAACCTGGCCTTGGACACTCCCAGAGATCCAGGGGCAGCCACAGCTTCTCTGGGCACCCTGGGCCAGGGTAAGGAATCTCAGGTTAAAATTGCAGCTACTTTGCACTCTACACAAACGTACTCTCTGCTCTGAAATAGTGAAATTTTACATTCCACTGAACTTGTTACTCTGCAATTCACTTCAGTGAGGTTTCCTTTAGCCCTCAGCCCCCCTCACCGGCATGGCATTGCTGGGGTCCTCTCCAAACATGAACTGCACTTTCACCGTGATGTTCCTGGCAGAGCCCTGGCGGTTGGCGAAGTTAAGGCTCTGTGGGTACACGTAGAGGAGATTCCTGCAAGACACAAAGGGACCAAAGGGATCAGAGGCTTCACACCTTTATTAATGCTGCTGTTTAAACCTCTGTGGAAACACCCAGAGAGTCACAGTGAATGGTTTGACCCCTTATTGCAGATACTGAATGACACAGCTTTAAAACTCTCATCATGTTTTGAAATAGTTCCTGTTTATAAAGACACTCGAAAAATACATCTAAAAACTTCCCAGTGATTCTAAAATCTCAGAAGGAAATATGACTATTCATATGACTATTCATACATAAAACCACTGAGAGGGGTTTATTTGCTCAGAACAGAGCAGCTGGTTCCTCTTAAATACCTCCTTCCTTGTGGCCTGTCCTTTTCTGATTTTCTTTTTTAAATCTCTTGATAATTTGAGGATTCCAGGTTACGTTCCTCTAAAAAATGGATTAAACTAAATGGGTGTCTGTAGCTTCAGGTGAGGACAACACTCCCAGGTACCTACAGAGCTGCTTCAGAGACCAAAGTGACAAAGTGCTCATCACACCCACAGGGAATGTGGCAGGATGTCATGGGAGGAAATTCCAGCACAGGCGATTTGGGATAGACACGAGGGAAAACATTCTGGCTCTAAGGAGAGTGAAGCAGCAGGAAATCTGCACTTTCTGGTAGTTTCTGAGGACAGGTGAGGCAAACACCCCTCCAGATGGGTTTATAGACAAGCTCAACCTCCCCTGGGCAGGGGGCATGTTCTGGAAGCCCCTTCCAGCTCTTTCTCCAAGGCTATGATAACTTAAATAGCAATGAGATGCAAAATTCTGCAGTATTTTCCATCCTCTGAGCCCTGCTGAGCCTTTGCCAACGAGGTGAAAGTTGAATTCACACTTCATTGGCCAATCTGTCCCCCACAACCACCACCTGCCCTATGAGCAAGAAATTCAGACCCGGAGAAACATCCTTGCATATTCTTTCAATGACAAAAGAGACATCAGCCCCCAAACTTTCCCACTCAACACTCAGTTATTCAAAGGGAATGTACCTTCTTTTGGCCCCACACAAGTCAAAAATGTCTGAATTATGACACATCTTTATAAAGACAGCCTGGAAATCCCCAACCCAACAGCAGGACAACATTTCAGGAACCATAAAGAGCCACTGGGGAGTGCTGGCAACAGGAGGCTGAAACCAGAGAGACACTTCTCAGGGTTCAGCAGTCCAGCTCCACCTGGATATAACAGGGCACGGTATGGACCAGGCTCTGCTTCCCCCTCCAGGCAGAGGAATATGCTGAGCTGGCATGTGGGAATTCCTTCCTTCTCAAGTCCTTCATGGTAAATTAAGTTTTGGAATCCCATCCCCACTGGTCACTTTGCCTAATCAAGGCCCGTGCCATTTTTGTGACTCTCCTAAATTACTTTGTTCTGGCATGAATACATTTGCTCCTTGAGGTTCTTCTTAAAATGAAAATGGGTATGAAAATTTACTCTAAAATGTACCTTGCTCATAAAACTTTTATTAAGTATTATTAGTGCTTAAGAGAAGGATTTAAGGTATTTGTGAAGCCAGGCTACAGGCTCCCTATATTACAGGCAATCTTATGCTCAGGACTGATTTATGCTGAGCCTAAACCAAGCTTGCAATTCCTCTGCAGGGTTTGGCTGCTGGCAGGGAGGGAGCCAAGCTCCTGATGGGATTTCAGATGCACAGATCCCACTGTGAGGAGTGTGGGTTTCCTTTTACAGAATCTTCCTTTTGCAGAAAATTCTTTATAAAGAGGGGGGGGGGAAAGTCCCCAGATTGCAAATCAGAATGTAACCCTAAATGAAAACTCCTGTTTTACCCTTCCAGAGAAACCCAGACTGGTTTGGGTTGGAGGGGACCTTAAAGATCATTCAGTCCAACCCCAGCCATGGGCAGGGACACCTTCCAGGGTCCCATCACAGTTCCAGGAGCAATGGAAAGGGAATGATGGCTGGAAAACTGACAGGAACATTACAGATTTCTTAATTTCTATCAATAAAAGTTTCAGCCAGGAGCTTTAAACCCAAGGACTTGTGTCTGGAGCTTTTATTAAAATGTTATGCAAAATATATGCAAAGCTTATCCTATCATCTCAAACTGATCTCAAAAGTACTTCTGCTTCCATAAAATGAATTGCTACAGTGCAAAGGCTTCCCAAGCCATGGAAATAACGGCACCAGGCACTCCTCTAAATATTTATGTAAAGTGATTGCAGCCATCGTGCAAAATCCATCAGAAAGGTATTAAAACTTTAAGAGCTGATCCTAACTCTTGGAGGGAATCCCTAACTATCATGGAAATTCCCCTTTTCAGTAAAACCCAGAGATCTTTTCCTCTGCTTTATTCCCACCATAAAAATCATTTAAAGCCCATTTAAGCAGGGTCACCCCAGGTGCACGAGAGATCTCCAGGATCATGTTTGTTAGATACATCTTCCCTTGACTGGGCAGGATTATCCCTTAGGGTTTCCACACCTCCTGAATCCTAAATTTTAATCATGCCAGAAGCTTTTTCCCCCTCTCTGCTTTCCTGTGTCCTGCTTTCCTCCTGGACTCTGTGACTGTTGTGACATCTAAGGGTGATGTTTTGCACTGAGCTTATCACAGCCTGACTTTCCTAGCCCTGGCATTAACAGGGAAAGGTGCTTGGCAGATAATTGTGCTTTTTAAATACTTGACATCAGAGCACTTTGGCTGCCTTTCCTTCCCCTCTGGAAAACAAGGGCAGTGTGGTGTCTGAGCAGCACGTGGGACACACAGGAGCTCCTCAAGCTGCAAACCAGGGACAATGTCCCATCTCCAGCTGCTGTTTCTGAGGAACTTCCTGTATTTTTCTGAAGCCTAAACCAAGAATTAAGATTCAGGGGGGGTGATGGGGTTAGGAATAATTCAAAACTATTTAAAACAAACTGGAAAGGCTTCATGTAAAAGAGTTAAAACAATAGAAAATTATTCATTTGAGACATCATAAAACCAAAGCCATTTCAGGACTTTGAAGTGGATTGTAGAAGTCTATACTTTTGGGGGTTTGTTTGTGGTGTTTTTTTTCATTTTGCAACCAGTTCTTCACGTTTTGCAGCCCCAAATCCCTGTCAGATGCCAGAGGCTGGATTTTGTTCCCTATTACATGGCAGTGTCAGGCCCAGATAAAAACCATTCCTAGAATTCCTACACAAGTGACATTCCAAGGAGTCACCCTACAGAAAGCACAAATCCTTAACAAGCACATCCTTATCTTACCTTTTTAACAATGGAAGGGTTTAACAGGGTTATCAGGTCTGAAGTATAAATGAAGATACATAAAAGCAAGAACAAATCCTTAAGAGTTAAAGCATTAACAACTTGGAATCACTGAATCCTGGAATGGTTTGGGTTGGAAGGGACCTCAAAGCATATCCAGTGCCACCCCTGCCATGGCAGGGACACCTTCCACTGTCCCAGGGTGCTCCAACCTGGCCTGGGACACTTCCAGGGATCCAGGGGCAGCCACAGCTTCTCTGGGCAACCTAAATACCTATTCTAGCAGAAAATCCTCTTTGAAGGACTCCCCATTCTGCTCAGAGTGGGGCCTGATGATCTCCAAGCTCCTGCTGTTTTGCTACACTTCAGATTCTCCAGTTAGTCTGATCCAAACTACACTGATTAAAAATATTCTCCATTCTCAAACATTAATTTGAAATCCAACACAGTTTCACAGTATTTAAATAGTACCTCCACTATTATAAACACTTCAAAGCACAAGGAGTTGAAACTTATAAAAACCCTATTTTAAAAACAATTTTTCTATGGATGCTTCATATCATCTGTGCATTTGTGAATGAACAACACACCAAAAAGTCCAGAGGAAGAATTACTTAACACACAAGAATCCTGAAAAAACCTGAAAACTCTCCAAAGTACTGACTGCACTTTTCTGCTTCCTTGGATTGCTGTGAGTGACTCCAGCAAGACAAATACCTTTCACTCACCCTGCAATACTACCCAGAACACACCCATGTTTCCATGCAGAGACCCACTGCAGAACAGGGCATTCATTTCACAGCACTTGCAGCCTTGTTTTATGTAGAGTGAATCTTAAACAGCAAAATAAAAAAAGGGGCAAGGTGAGAAATGTAAGCGAGGTATTATTTATCTCACCCTCCTCAGGAAAGCAGCTCTTAAAAAAGAAGTTTTATATGGTGTAAATTACTGCACAAACCTTAACATAGTGGAATCACATCCAGGCAATCTCTGGACCTAATTCCCTCTTTCTCACTTAATCTGAGCTCGATGACAAGTAAATCCACTGCAGCACGATGAGTTACATCAGAAAGCGGTGCAAGATGAGAAGCAAGTCGTGTGAATCATCTGGGAATATTTTACCCTTCCACAGCTTATCAAGGAGCTGCACGACCTGAACACCCAGTGCTCCTCAGTGTGGTAAACCCTCTCATACTCCCGGGGCAATCAGAGGAATCAAACAACACAAACAAGAAGCAGTTTGAGCCCTTATCACGATTATGGCCCAAAATGAATCTGTGAGAAAGAGCTGTGTGAAAAACACCGTGTCATCAATAACATTCTACAACAGAAGGTCTGGCAGATGGAAAAGCTCAGAGCCAGTTTAATCAGCAACGTGCCCGTCTCTCGGTTTTATCTTCCCAGATTTCAACCTACATTTGAGAGGGGTTACATTCATGCACCCAGTTTAATGATCAACCCACTGGCTGCCTCTTCTGAAAGGAAGAGGAGCATAAATAGATCCGACTCTGCCACCCAGCACAGCCAGAAACCACCAGTGGGGAAAACCTCTGCGTGCTGAACAACCAAGGAGAAGACATGAAAGTCCTCCTGGTCTTGCTCCTCATGGTCCCCCTCGCCCTCCCAGCTGACAAGGATTATTTCTCCGTGGACTCCTCGGGATCTGCCGACACCAAATCCAGATTTGCCATGTTGGATGATGTCCGAATCTTGGCCAACGGGCTCCTCCAGCTCGGGCACGGCCTCAAAGACTTTGTCCACAAGACCAAGGGCCAGATGAATGACATCTTTCAAAAGCTTTACATTTTTGATAGGTCCTTTTACGAGCTCTCCCTGCAAACCAGCGAAATCAAGGAAGAGGAGGAGCAGCTCAGGCAAACCACGGCCAGACTGCAGATCAACAACGAGGAGATAAAGAACCTCTCGCAGGAGATGAACCTGAAGATTGAGGACCTCATCCAAAACAAAATTCAGCTGCAAGAGAAAGTGTGGGGGCTGGAGGACAAAGTCACCAAGCTGGCCATCACCCAGCCCTCGATGCAAGAGACAAAAGAGATTTCTTCACTCAAAGTAAGTGACCTGTGAAAGGCCCTGGCACGCAGAGCCAAAGGGCACTCCAGGGCCATCACCGGGCATTGTGCAACAGCAGCTCATGCCTTCCCTTCTCCTCCCTCTGCTGCTGCTCTGTGTTTTCAGAAATCTCTGTGATAATCTTCAAAGAATCACTCTCTTAATCTGATATTTTGTACATTTTGCAGTAAAATTCCCCAGCGAAATCAGTGAGAAGTTGTGGAATTACAAAGCTCATTTTCAGTATTTTATTTTGTTGTGAAACAAATTTTTAAGATATTTTGTTATTAGGATGATAAAAGAGCCTTGCAATTGGGAAAATGATGTGATTCCCAAGCCTGTGGGTTGTCATTATCCCAAATCACTGTACTGGGAACTGCCTGCTCAGTGTGGAAACAGGGAGTTCAAACCTTTAAAGAGGGGCAGCTACAGAACCTCCAGAACCAAAGAACCTTACAAGTGTTCATAAAATTAATACATTAATAGAATTATACCTGCAAGTAATTAGGTGGGTATAAGGTCTTCTATGGAAAAGGAAATATTATCTGTATTTTGCAGAAGCATAAAAAGGCCAAATAACTTGTACAAAAGAATATTGGATGTTTGTGTCAAGGCAGATGAATCCCAAATTCCCAAATCCCAAGCTGGTACCTTAAATGCTGGGAATTGTTCCCTTTTTTGGTCAGGGACATACACCTAGTTTGAATCACGGGCCACCTCCATAGAACATAAATTGTTCTGGGTGTGAAAATAGAAAGAAAATAGCAATTAAATAAAAAGTCTGCAAAGCTGCCAGTAGTTTGTGTCAAAAAAAATGGGTGTCCACTTCAGAAGCAAAGACATCTTTGCTTTTAGAGGCAAAGCCTCTGGAGATGGACTCGGGTGATCCTAGTGGGTCCCTTCAAAGGACAGGCAATGTCCAGTGGTTTGTGCCTCTCCAAACTGGCCCCATGACAGGAGTTACAGAGGCAGCACCACTGGGAGGGTCTCCTGCAGCTCCCCAACCCTCCTCCCTCCCCCAGGCCTTCGTGGAGCAGCAGGACAATGACATCAAGCAGCTCCTCAGGATCGTGGAGGACCAGCACGTGCAGCTCAACAGGCAGCGCAACCAAATCATGGAGCTGGAGGACAAGGTCAGGAACCCCCCCTGCTGCTCCTCCCACCCCTCCCAGCAATGAGGGAAGGCCCTGTTCAGTCTGCCCTTGTAGAGGAGGGCATGAACAATTCTGGGCACCAACAAGTACCTGTTTGGGTGAGGAGCTGCTCTGCTATGGCCAACAACAGCTTGGAGATGCTGCCCCCCAAACCTAGGCTGATAAGTTTGCTTTTTCCTCTTACTATTTTTCCATTGGTCTTGAAGTCTCATTATTTTCTGCCTCCTTCTTCTTGTCCAACACCCCCTGCCACAGGGAGCCACGTTCTGCAGTTCACGTGTCACTGTAACATATTTAATTTGCTCATATTTAATTTACTCCTAAGAGGAGGTTAGGAAAGGAAAATGCATTCCAGCCTAAGGAACTGTGGATTCTGTACTCTCTAGTTGTTGGTATCACTTGTCCAAGTTAAATCTGTTTGCCCATTAAGGTGCACCTCATGAGAAGGGGTCATTTGCTCACCTCATCAATCCCACCTTGTCTGAGCAGTGTCTCAGCTGACATTCCTGCACCCAAAACCCACCAGCACGGTGCTAAAGTTATTTTTATGTGGTAAATTGGGTGTTCCAAAGGATTGGATTCACAAGAAGAATTATTCTCAGTATGGCATTATTCAGCTTGATCCACAAATCTCATCATTTCAGAGCCTTGGGAAATTAACAGTGTAATTATGGTTCTTCCAGCTAAACCACATAGAGCTGCAGGAACTCATGGAGAACTCCTTCCCAGAGGAGCAACCTGAGCCAGAGAAGAGCACCCCCTTCCCTGTGCTCAATGGCACAGCTGCAGGACACAGAGCTGATGGTGAGACCTCATCTCTCACACCACACGCTGCCTTCACAGGATCCCCTGTCAAAGTTTGGAGGTGGTTTTTAAGTCAGAAAGTAAAAGACTCTGATGGAACACACAGGGCTGTGGGAAAGAGCCACATTTCCTGCCTAGAACAAAAATACCATCACTAGAGGTCACTTGTCTCTGGGGTGACACTCAGGACAACATCCCATCCTCAGGATCCATCCACCTCCTGTAAACATGTGCTGTGACCACCTTTTGACCCATGTCTGTCCTGCAGAGTATGAACAGAGAACTAATTTACTTCACACTGGCTAATTATAAGGTTGAGAAGAGCTTTCTGTATAGTTAACAGGCATTGGTGAAGCCCATCAAGGGAAATGGTATTTACTGGGAACTTTACACAGGGTGGAAAACCCATTTGCCAGAGCCTAGTCTTAGGCCCCGTAAAATTTCCAAAATTCTCTAAACTGAAACCTTGCCTAACTTAAAAAAAAAACCAGGTAGTCCAACCTATGTACAACTTGGCAGCTGTACTCCTATGCCCAAAGCAGTCTGCCCATTCCAGGACATTAATTGTATTAAATAAAATTAGCATTCTGCCTTTTTTTCTCTCAGCTTGCCACACCCCAAACCAGGATTTCTAAATGGCTGTTTGCTTTCCAGGTGCTGCTCCTGACTGCACTGCCCTCCATCACCGTGGGGAGCTGTTCAGTGGGGTTTACACCATCAAGCCCAATGGCTCAGAAGCTTTTGATGTCTACTGTGAAATGAAATTTGGTAAGAGCTGTGCTTGCAATAGTCTTGTTTTCACATTAGTAATTTCTTGCAAGCCAAAGCATCTCATCCCAAAGTACAAAAAAAAAATTATCATGATTTATGTATCCTCTTGACTTCTCTTACTGGCCTGTCTGTGCTCTGAGCTCAGGCTTTCCATAGCCTGAAATCTCCTTAACACTCTTTCCTCTGCTTATACTGAGGAAAGGACTTTCAATCTTGTGGCATAAATTAAGTATACCAAAACACCAGGCTCCTTTAGCCACAGGTAACAAAAATACCAATTATAAATGCCATTATATTGCAACCACGAAAGATTTCCCAAAGGAAAGCAAACACCAAATACCTTAGTAAGATTTTGTTGCACTCACAAGGGTTATTGCTTGAGAACTATCTAAGGTGATTCCTGGAGACAGGATTCCCCTGTGGTGTTTGGGTTACATAGGTCCAGATTTGTAATATCACCTTCCCAAGGCCAAGCTCTGTAAGAAACCCTTTTCTGTGTTCCTTTTGCCACCACCCAGCTTGGCCAGTTCACTCATTCCCTGTTTCTCACCCAGCAGAGCTGCTCGGTGCCTTCCCTGCTGCCCCTGGAGTGCCTGGAACACGCAGGGCCACGGCACGTTGGGATGTGTAAACTGAACCCATGGGGCTGCCCCGGGTAAAAAGGCCCCAAAATGCCCTTTCCTCGCCCTGGTTGAACCTGGTGCAGCGAGGGTGTCATGCCCTGGTCAGGAGAAAGGCCCCACTGCAGCTCCAGGGTGGACAACTCCCCCTTTCTTGGGAGCTGTCCAGCAGCAGCCAAGCACTATCAGCTCAATCTGACAGTCTGCTCCAATGCCTGGAGCGTTCCATATCTCCTTGTTATCAGTTCCTCTGTCTCCCAGCCTTCATAAACCAATGGCTCCCAGCTCAGGCAGCCTCACAAGGTCAGTCTGGTGAGCTGGGGCACCACCAGCATGGTGAGGACACTCCAACAGCCCCACACCCTGCTCAGCTGGGCTCCCTGGAATGCCCTTCAGGAAGAGTTTGACCAAACTCATTCCACCTCAAAACTAGAGCACCCAAGGGCACACTCATGGACAAGGGAGTAAGGCCAGGCTGTGACTCATTTCCCCTCTCCACAGGCACCTCCTGGACTGTCATCCAGAACAGAGTGGATGGATCACTGGATTTCAACCAGACCTGGGAAGCCTACACAAATGGTTTTGGTGACCTCAATGGTAAATATGCCCTTTTTTGTGTCTCCTTGTGTTGATTGATTTGAGAAGCTGAATCTTCTTATGGAAAGGGGTTCACAGGAGAGCAATCAAACCCTGCCATCAGATCTGAACAGCTCTGTGGTTTAGCATGTAGCTCCCTAAAATTCTCAAAGACATCCCTTCAAGTGTGTGTTTAGAAACTGAATCAAGGCCGGAATGATTTAAATGCTATTTTATCAACCCTTCACTACTTATATAAGCACATCCTACAGCCTTTAAAATACACACACACACACAAATTTGCTGCCACTACTTTCTCTCAATCCCTGCAATCCTGTTTCCCTTAAAACCATTCCAGGGATTTTTCCAGGCTCAGGAGAGCCCCAGGCTGCGTGTGCTCCCTGAGCAAACAGCTCTGGCTCCTCTGAGCAGTGGCCAATCCCCTCCAGGGCTGGATAGGGTGAGGAAACACCCACGGTGCCCTGTTAATCATCAACTCCAAAGACCCTGCAGCACCGAGAGCTGCCCAACAGCCGCCCCATCCAGAATATTTTCCTCACACAATGAGATGAGTCTCCTTTTGTGTACAAAATATTGTGACTTTCTAGGCACAGCACAGATCCAAACCTCACCAAGGTGGGCAGCAATCCTGATTTATTTCCACATCTTTTACAATAAGGAGCTGCTGCATCTCAACCTTTCCCTCAATTCTAGGACAGTAACTCACAACTGAGGGAGATTTTCATCTGTAAAGTTTTTCTGATCATACTGAAATGAAAGCACTAATTGCTCCTTGATTAGTTTTCAGCTCCCAAATGCTACACCAAGACGAAGCCACATCTTTTCAGGGTCAGGTTTTGCATTGCTCAGGACATTTTCTGAGGTGTTCAAGTGCACCAGGTTACTGCTACTAACCTGTAAATTGGGGGAGTGTTTTGCTCAACCCTCCTGTCCTTCTGTGGCTCTAAATGCCAGCTGCACACATGGCACTCACATTCAGCCACACTTTCTACATGTGGCACTTCCCTGCACTGATAACGAGCCACTTAATGAATACATGGAACTAATTACACTAATTTTCGAGAATTCCAGTAAAAGAAAAATTCCCTTTTCACACAAGGGAGCTCCAGTTCAGTTCTGGAGCTCTCTCCTTCCCAAATGCAACAGTTGCCATTAGGTTTTATGTATGCCATTTGCTTCATTTGTCACACAGTTCCAATTACACATTTGAAATGTCTCAGGGTTTCACAGGGGGTGGGAAAGTTAGAGGGGGAAGCTCCAGTTCATTTATATCTCTTGCTTTTATTGATCATCCGTGTGCAATTAAGCAGAGGTAAACAAAAAGAATGCAGCAGCAGACCTCTGCAAAGATCAACAGTCCCCAAGACTCAAATTATTGATTTAATTAAAGCAATTAATAAATCCCTTTAAATACTATTTTCACACATGCTACCCACAGGTTATCTGTGAAAGCAAACTCAACAACAGTGTGAGCAATGTGGGGTTTGGGGGAAAGTTCATCCCATAAATGTGACCCAAACTTCTGTCCCTCATCCTCAGCTCTGACCCCTCCCAGTTCTGCCCGTGTGCAGATTATTTGAACACCTATTTTCAAATATTTACACTTTAAAGGCGAGGGATGGATTAGAGATCTGAAACCCCAGTTCCACAATAACAGCATCTATCCACTCCAACCCTGCAGAGGAGTTCTGGCTGGGCCTCAACAAGACCTACTCCATCACCAGGCAGGGGCACTACACATTGAGGATCGAGCTGCAGGACTGGAGGGGCACCCGGCGCCACATCGAGTACCTGCTGAGCCTGGGCGGCCCCGACACCAACTACACCCTGCAGCTGTCCCGCCTCTCCGGGAGCATCCCCAGCGCCCTGCCCGAGCTCACCCCGCTGCGCTTCTCCACCCCAGACCGGGGTTTGGATGTGATCCAGGACGCCAACTGCCCAGCAAACTTCCTAGGTACCACTATGGGAATGGGAACGTGGGAATGGGAACGTGGGAAGGGCTGTTTTGTGGGATTGTGGAATCCTGTAATGGTTGGGTTGGAAGGGACCTTAAAGCTCAGCTCATTCCACCCCCTGCCATAGGCAGGGACATCTTCCACTAACCCAGGGTGCTCCAACCTGGCCTTGGACACTTCCAGGGATCCAGGGGCAGTCACAGTTTCTCTGCCCAACCTCACAGGGGATAATTTCTTCCCAATATCCCATCCAACCTTGCCCTCCTGTGTTAATGACCAACATCACAGACAGAACAGGCAGCTGAGGTGGAAATAAACCCCGAGGATGGGACTCTGAGCTATGAAACCAAGGGCAGCCCCTGCTCTGATACCTGGTCTGGTGTGGCAACCCTAGGTGGGATTGTTTAATCCCTCCTTGCAAAAAACCACAGAAGACAAACTGACTCTTAACCCCATTTTAACTACAACCCAAAAGTTAAGAATGACAGTGAGATTCCATTCAAAGGCAGATTTTAGCTGTTTGTCAAATATACATAATATCATCACTCTCAGAAGAGCAAGAGATGCAAGGCTGAGGCCATTTCTCCTTAGAGATAATTTGGTTAAAGGGTTCTTACTGCTTTGATTTTCTAGAGCTTTCATGTTTGCCAGCTTAGAGCAGAAAGCAAACAATTGAAAAAGCAATTAAATGATTAAACCACAGGATACAGAATTGCCCTCCAGGCACCTGCTTCATGCAACAAACACTTTGTACATCATCCTAGGCTTCAAAATTGTGAATGTCTGAAACAATGCCCAGAGTGTCACAGCTCTCCTGTTCAGTTCTGGGCTCCTCAGGACAAGAGAGACATTCAGGGGCTGGAGGGTGTCCAGAGAAGGGGCTGGAGCAGCAGGAGGGGCTGAGGGCGTTGGGGGGGCTCAGCCTGGAGAAAAGGAGGCTCAGGGGGGACCTTCTGGCTCTGCAAGTCCCTGCCAGGAGGGGGGGTCGGGCTCTGCTCTCAGGGAACAGGGACAGGAGCAGAGGGAACGGGCTCAGGCTGGGGACATGGTCAGTGGTGGCCTTGGCAGTGCTGGGGGATGGTTGGACTCGATGGTTTTGGAGGGTTTTCCCAACCCTTACGATTCTGACTGTGATTGGGGTGTACTGGGGAACTGTGAACTTTGCTGGAGTTCAGACAGGGAGCAGAGCCTGTCAGAGCACAGGGGACAGTGACTGACACCCCCACGTTGTTCCCCAGGGGGCTGGTGGCACAGCGAGTGCGAGGAGACCAACCTGAACGGCAAGTACGTCACGCCCAGGTCCAGGGGCAGACTGGACAGAGGAAAGGGCTTGTACTGGAAGCCTAAGAAAGGAAGATACTACTTGCTCAAGTCAACCAAGATGATGATACACCCAACAGACCTAAAAAGCTTTGACTGAGTGCTTGACCTGATGCGTTTCCATTCAGAACATGCTCACTGAACTTCGCCACCTCAAAGGACTTCACGCTGTGTTTACTAACAGATGTCTCAATCCATCCCCAGCATGGAGCCTCCTCCAGCACATGAACCTGAGGCACCTGAGATGCTCTTACAATATGTTTGGTGAGTAATTTTACTCCCTCAAGCCTCAATGTCAACAGTCAACATGGAGCTTTTACTTCCCCAGGATGAATTCCAATGCTTAGGAGTCAACCACCTACTCGTGGACTGGATAATATTGCTTGGGGGAATGGGTTTTCAGGTTGTTGCACTTGGGTTTGGGTTGTGCAGTGGGGCAAACAAAAAGTGTTTCAGGAAACAAAGGGCTGGTGCAGTGCTATGGAAAAACATTTAGGTGTTAATCTACAGGGTGGGGGGAAAGAAATTTTGTTTCTTAAAATAACTAATTCAATGTTTGGTTCCTTTTATTGCTGTGGAAAGCGTTTGTGAGCAAATGAAAGATGGGTAATCCCCTTTCTTAGGGCTCTGTGCACTGCCAGACAAGTTTTCAGTCAGTGAGCACTGCACTCACACACTCAGAGGTGTGTGCACACACAGCCAGGAGCCAGAGCACAGGATCCACCCTGCAGAATGACCTCACAACCACAGTTCCTTAAGAGCTCAGCTTCAAACCTTGCTGAAAATGAGTAGGACATCTGTTTTTCTCATGTGAAGGGAAGCAGAGCCAACTCTTGGTGACTTTTTAGTACAACCAGCTAAGAAATGACATGAAAGACCGAGTGAGCACCCAACAAAACACCCTTCAAACAGAGAACAGCTGCCTGGGGGGCATCTCCAGTGAGGTCAATGGCACCAACCCTGCAGGCACAGCCCATGTGACAGTGCTGGTCCAGCTCCTGAGGACACTCACACGTTTAATTCACTGCAGGACACTCACAGATGCTGAGGGATCAAGGCCCCAGTTCTGCAGCTGCACTGAGTCATATTGACTTGTTTATCTCACCCAAGCCTTGTACAGGACGGAGTTTTTTATCTCAACATTTGCAACCACACAGAAAATGGGTCTAAACTGTAAATTGCCAGAGCAAACCAACTGTGAACAGGATGTGCTAATTACAGAAACTCTGCAAAAAGTATTTACCTCTCGTGGACTTATTATAAAGAAGAGATCAAGAAGTGATGCTCATTTGTACTGGGGTATTGTAATGTGTAATTACCTGTCCAATAAATAGATAAATAAAATAAATAGATTTTTTCAAAAGACACAACATGGAACTTGACTAAACTCTTCTTGTAAGCTTTGGTTTATAAAAATCTGGCTTCTATCTAAATTGTACCACAAGAAATAGTGGATTTGGTAAGCTGGTGAAATTACTCAACTGCAGAAAACAATGTCACTCAGACATGCAAAGTGTTCAAAGACACTGTGAAAAAGCTTTAAATTAATAATGGTTCATAATGAAAAGAAATTGGCTCCTTGCCTAGGCTTATTTATAGAAAGATTATTGTTTTCTAAGATATTTAGAAAAATGTCCTGCCTTCTAGATCTCTTTTTCAAGCATTGTAAACAAAGAAATTGCTTTTAAATCAAAACAGAAAAGGGATTATGCACCATCTCCATTTTTATCCTCCACTGAATGTGCCAAACTAATAAAACCAGTAAGAACACAATGACTTCAGCAGACAAAGAAAGGAACAATCCTACAAAAAACTGCAAAGGATTCCATCAAATTCCCCCCTGAATTCTGGGAAATGGTGAAACCTCTCTCGTGCTCCCATTCACAGCCAGCTCTGATGTCAATGTTTGTCCCTTGACAACTGTGTATCTCCTGCTGTGTCACCCTGAACCCTCTCAGTGCCTCTGGCACTGCACACCCAACCAGACACCAAGTTTTGCAACAACCCAGGTGATAAGGTAGGAATTTCTAGGCTTGCCAGTCTGAGGCCCTGAAATGTGAACTGCATTTCCAAGCTCTGACCTGTAAGTGGTGTTTGGAACGTAGACATCCCTGGCAGGGAACTCCAGGATTTCCCTCGTGGGTCTGACTCTGCTGTCTGGGTAAAGCTTGACTTGCAGCAGCTCTGGAGTGAGGCAGTAGTGGGGGTTCTCTGGAGCTGGGGATATGTCTATCTTTAGTTGAGCTGTAAGGAGAAAATTATTTTATTATCATAAATAGAAGTTCATTTAAACAAACAAAAAGGCATAATCATGTTTTGTTTCTTCAGGTTAATATCCACTATGTTAGTATCCTATATATCAATTTAATAAATAAACAAATGAGCAATTACAGTCATTTGGATTTGTTAAAAACAATTATCAGTGAGTCAAACTGACATCCAGGGCAACTGAGGGACCAGATAACAAGGGCCAACAGAAAAGGTGTATCTTAACAAGCCACAGGTGCTTTTTTCATAGGCAGATCAGGGAAAAATAATGCTCCTTGAGGCCCAACTATTGTGACAAACCACACTCCACCAGAAGAAGGGCACTGAGGAAAGGCTGAAAAGCCCTGAGACTTGTCAGGCTGCAAAACAGAGGTGAACAGAGTGAACTACTAACAATATTCCAGTGCCTGAAAGGTTGTGACCACTGCCCTGAGGGCCTGGCAGAACACAAGCAGCTTCATTTGCAGCAAGGTAATTAATTTTGCCAAGTTTTCTTAATGCCTAACCTGAGTGCAAGGACAGCTGAGTGCTGGGGAGATGATGCAGGGAAGCAGCAGGATTGCTGTCACTGGAGATTGTGAAGAACAGGTTAAGTAAATATTGTCAGGAATAGCACAGGTCAGGGACTGGTCCCACTGCTGGTGTGCCAGCATTTCTGTTTCCCTTTCTCCAACAGAGTTAGAGTCTGCTCCTATCAACGCAGGAGAGGGATCTCCTCTTGGAGAGAGTGGAAAACAGGGATTCTTCAGCCACTTTTGGGGTTTGCATGCTCTTCTCACAGCCACTCCTCTCGGTGTGAAAGGAGCTGCATGTGCACCTGTACCAGTGAAAAACCTGTTCCTGCTGTGCCTGGGATTGCTGTCAATGACTGCTTTGGGGTTCCCAGGTGAGAACACCCAAGGACTGAAGGCAATGGGGAAGGACTAACCAAACCCCTGGCCCAAAAGGACCCTATTTGATACCTGTGATGGGTCTCAGTCTCCGCAGCACCGATGACGGTCGCCTCATGTCAGCCAGGAACTTGTACAGGTCCTCGTCGCTCAGGCGATCCCCCTCCTGTTGGGGTTGGAGATTTGGGTCACCCAAACAACCCCCAGAACTGCCAGAGAGGGAAGGAACCACCTCACACTCCACACTCTTCCCTCTGACACCAGGATGTCCCTTAGGAGAACAAGGTGTTAACATTAATATGCTAAATTACACTTCATTTCTCCATCCTTTTCCCTTCTTTTATCCCCTATTAATCATGGTGACAGCTGCAGGAACTTTTAATTGAAAACCTTTTCTCTCCCCATCAATATTATCTTTTTCAGAACTGAAAAAGGCTGTTAAAGGATTTCCCCCAAAAATATCCATTTCTTAGGAAGTATAATAGTTTGAAAAAGTATCTGTCACTCAGGTAGTGAGCTTCATTGCTTCTCCTCTGCCTACCCTTTGGGATGAGTCTAAATGAGCCTTACTTTCCAGGAGAAGTGCTAGGAAACAGTGGGAAGTGGAAGGAGTGTGCTGTCAGTCTTCCTTGTGCCACATTCCTGTAGCTCAGAGATCTGTTAATTTTGGAAACATTGCAGAAAATGCAACTCTGCCACCCTCAAACTATCCCAGAGCAGAAGCCATTTGATAATAAAGGTAATAAATCACAATAGGAGAAAAAAGGAGCAAATGGAAGGAGAAAAACACTGGGTAGGATTCAACTCCTTAGACTTCAGAGGAGAAAAGGAAGATAAAAAATATAAAGAATCAGAAATTTGAAACCTTAAATTAATGATTGGCAGTTCTTAAAGGACAAATTACTCAAACAAGCTGTTTCAAAGCTGGCAAGGGAAAACAACCTAAATAAATAAATAAATGCTTCTGTAAACCCTTGCTAACTCAGTGGGCAGTCTTTACACTGGATTTATTCCCACACATGCTGTGATGCTGCTTTTGCCTTACATTTTTTTCACTGCAGAAGTGGATTTGATTAATCTCTCAGCAGGTAAAAGGAGCTCCCAGTGGTGCTGAGTCCCAGGGCCCAGTTCCAGCCCCCCTGAGCTCCATGGACACAGGAGCACCATGGGCAGGAGTGACCCTCATGGACATGCTCTGCACAACCATGACTTGATGCCCCTATGAGGACAGTTCTCCTCATCATTACTGTATTTGAGACCACACTTTGGATGGCTCCCCACAGCGCAAGTGGCACGTAATCAAAACAAGAAGAAAAAAAGGGAAATAAAAAGAGCTTGGCCAACTTTCAGTGAATTCAACCCAAAACTTTGTATTCCCCATGATTAAGAAATCAGCCCCAAAAAAAGCTGGTTTTATGCACAAAGGTGATATTAAAATAAAAATTCTTCTTAACAAGATGTGGCATTAAGCAAATCTTAACAAATGGCTTCAGCTCATTACTTTTTGCTAAGCTTAACTAAAAATTTTATTCCATGTAATCATACTTTCTATTTCTTGTTGGGAAAATCCCAAGCTGTGGATAAGAGCTGCCAGTCAACAAAGCAGCACCAGAAGCAGAACACTTTGTTTTCTCAGAGATCCCTGGTGGCAAAGGAATCACCTGAACATCACAGAGTGGCTTGGGTTGGGAAGGACCTTTAAGCCCATCCAGTGCCACCCCCTGCCATGGGCAGGGACACCTTCCACTATAGGGGCAGAGAAGCTGTGGCTGCTCTTGGATCCCTGGAAGTGTCCAAGGCCAGGCTGGAGCACCCTGGGACAGTGGGAGGTGTCCCTGCTCATGGCAGGGGGTGGCACTGGATGGGCTTAAAGGTCCCTCCCAACCCAAACCATTCCATGATTCCCTGATAATTAATACATGATACACCAAACCCACTGCGATGAGGGAAACATTACAAACACCACAAACAAGCCATTCAGGTCTCAGGTGGCTTCACAAACCCCTCTGCCCAAGGAGCAACTCCTTCATTATAGTCTCATACTCCACCTGCTTGAAGAAGTTTGTCACTGTGAGAGTGGCTGGCCTGAAACTGGTCAAATTGCAGGCCTCGTCCCCACTCGTGGTCCTCTCCAAGGAACGCCTGCCCACGATGCTCGAGTTCCGCCTCTCCGACCACGACCCTTTCCGTTCTGCAAAGGAATGAAAACAAAGAGGGGCAAGAAATTAAAACAGAAAGAAGAAAACCAGCAGCCCAGGAGAGCCTACTGTTGTTCCAGCCAGGGTTTCCTCCACAGGAGGGTGGGCAGTGATGCCATGAGGGTGACAGAAGGGGTGGCAGTGCCCTGGCAATCCCGCTCTGGAGGCTGTGGAGCACAGCTGGCCCCTGCTCCTCTCACAGCCACCTCAGCCCAGTGCCTCACTGCTGTTGTAAAAGTCTTCATCAGGCTGAGATTTATGTATTTCTCTTGCTCTGAAAGATGATGAAGTTGGCAGTTTTGGGGATGCTGAAGAGCAGTTTCGGATGAGCTATGTGGCTCACAAAGATTAATCCACTCCTTCGGAAAATGTTCATCAGCCTGGAACGCTCCCTCAGTCTTGGAAGTTTGGTTTTAAATAATATAACAGATGGTTTGCTTGTAAAATCCTTGAAAGATAAATCCATTTGTTATCATGGACTTTTCTGGTTTAGTTCAACCATGACCCCAGACTGTCAGAAGGCCCAGGGCTGGGGGAGGGGGGGAAGTGATAAAAGGAGCAACAGCAGCTACAGGGAACGAACCAAAACTTCAGCAAATGTGGCCCTGCCCACGTCCCCTCAGGCAGGTGCCAAGGACTGTACCTCCTGTGCCCACTTCCACTTCTGTGGAGTCCCTCTCCAGGCTCCCAGCACTGCTCACGATGTTCATCAGGTGAATGGCTGTCCAGGCAAAAGGCATCCGGTACTTGCCCAGCCTCTGGCAAAACTGCTCGGCCTGGCCTTTCAGTTTCTCCAGCTTCTCCTTGTTCTGTGGAGAAGAGATCCAAGCCAAGGGATTAAAAAGAGAGGAACAGGGACAGAGGTTCTTTTAGCAAAATCAGTGGGGAGTGATGGTGTCTTTTCTAACTCCCAAGGATGTTCCAATAACACTTTCTCGAGGAGCATCACCACGTGTTGGGGAAATGCAGGTTCTGCTTCCCAAAGTGCCTTCAGGGAGCAGAGACAGGACAGTCTGAGAGTCAGAGCAGCTGTGCCATGCTCCTGACCCTCCTGAACAGCCTGTCACATCCCACTGAGCTCATCTGCCCACTGCCAGTCCAGGAAAATCCAAATTTTCCTCTGTGAAGTCTGAAATGGCCTTTCCTGATGTGATTTGATGGAGCAGGTGCTCAGATCACCTGGAGCTGCGTGGGAAACTCAAACCCTTCCTCAAAAAAGCACTAGCACACTTCGTTGGGGAAAAAAAATGGAATTAGAAAGGATTTTCCCATAATTCTCCATATTAAAGAGCAATTTTTTGCTTTGGGGAGTTTGTCACCTCCAGGCCTTTAAGAAATCCCCGTCACCCTTTGATCATCACTTGGCTCAACCCCATTGTACACAAAATTAGGACCCATTTTTGAGCCTCTTTCACAGCCCTTCCAGAGCAGGGCAGAAATGACGGGGTTAAGCTGCAGAAGCAGCAGAAAAGTTGGAAGTTTGGCTGCAAATTCCCATCCAAGGCTGCCTTGCCTTGACCCAGCAGTGAGCACAGAGCTGCTCCTTTGGGACAGGGACTCACAGATGGCTGAGCTTGATGGGAACCACCACAGCTCCCCTGCCAGCTACAAAAACTGCTGACCTTCAACTGCTCTACCCCAATCAGGCATCAAAGGTCTCTGACTCTTTTTTGGCCTTTACAATGGGATTAGAGCCTTAATTAAAAATGGATCCTCTTAAAAGCAGGGACAGTATCAATGGTTGGTAAGTCCAAAGTAAAAGAAAACGTTTCATTTTAATGACAAAATACTTAAAAGTGCTTGGAACAAATTTAATCAAAGCAATTCTTACCTTTGCTGCATCAGATTCTTTAAAAATCATGTAAGGCTCTGCACACTCCCCAATATCTCCCTGCTGTAAGACTTTTTCCAGCTGGGAAGGGAAAATAAACCATTATAAGGACATGTATCCAGAAAGGATTGTTAAATTAAGCAAACACTGGGAAGGCAAAATGCTCTTTTACAAGAGTTAGAGCTTGATTTCCCTTTGTGAATCAGGGAACAAGCACTGCACTTGAGTTGTTAAAACCATTAAGTTCCCAGATTTCCAGCTATAACTGAATCATGAGTGTAAAATATAGGTTCAAAGGGAACATAGACTCCTTTGTTTGGCTTTGAGCTGTTCCAGGGCCACTTCTGGCTCATTTTTAAGGTCTCAAAGACAGCTTACACTGTCTTCAGCATCACCAGCCCTGTAAGATTCCTGTTCTTGTTTCCATTTTCCCTAAGAAGGTCCTACTGCACAGCACAAAGAGGTGACTCTGTGCCACTCACACCTCTCTGTCAGAACTCCAAGGGGCTACCACAAAGTAAGGAACAAAACTACTCCCCATCAAATCTTGCATTGCCTGGTGAGTTTACCAGTAATTCCAGTTGTCTGAGAAGTGATTTCCCAGTAAGACCCAGGTGAAATCTCACCCCATAAGGCACATGGTGCATCTGCCTCATCCATCCCTGATCAGACCCTTTCCATCATCAAATCAAAACAACACCCAAGGCACCTGCTCCTCTTGGATCTCTGGTTCTATAAGCACTAATGAGCAGTCAGAAGCTCTCTTGGCCAGATCCTCATAAATATGGGATTTTGCCTCATATTTTCTAAAACTTAGGAGTGATTCCTCCCTGGGAGGGTGGGCAGGCCCTGGCACAGGGTGCCCAGAGAAGCTGTGGCTGCCCCTGGATCCTGGAAGTGTCCAAGGCCAGGTTGGACAGGGGAAGGTGTCCCTGCCCATGGCAGGAGGTAGAACAAGATGAGCTCCCAACCCTTCCAAGCCAAACCATTCGGTGACTGAATATCTGTGCTCAGGCTGAACATGATTTTCAGAAGGAACTCAGAAAACCAGGCCAAAAATTGGAGATGAGAATCTGCTCCAACACCACTGACAGCCTTGCTCTCACCTGGGACTGTTTTTGTCATGCCACGAAGCCTTAACTCATTTTCAAAAGATGATTCCTTGTGCAGGAACAGTTCCTGAGGAACCTGCACACTGCCTGGGAACTGAAACATGCACTGAACTCCCCTGGGGGGAACAGGAGGATTTTTGTGCAGACACCAGCCCAAAACACCTGACTCAAATGCCAACCTGCACGAGTAACACTTGTGTGCTCACTGAATCAGGTGAAAGAGGAGAGAATAACTTTTATCTTTGTGTACTTTATTCCAGGAGTGACCAATGTTGCATTTTATTTCAGTTATGGATCTCGCTCCCTTAGCAATTTCAATTCTTAAATACCTCTGAAAAAATCTGGCTTAAGGGCATGTATCATTTGTTTTCAATGAGATTCAGATCAATATATTTTTTGCAATCACTGACTTATCTATCATCTTAAGGAGTCAGCACTGTTTTTTCATAGGAAACCAAGGTCAAGCCCCAGAGAGCTGATTTTATACCATCCAGCAAATCTTTGTGCTCTGTTCCAGTTCCAATGCACAGTGTTCTGTCCCCACTGAGCTGCTGTTGCTGCTACAGAGGAGCTTCAGTGAGAACAAGAAGCAGAACTCTGTGGTGCCCCTTCTGAGAACACACCCCTGCCCTCCAAATGCAAGCCTTCAAGGCAGTCTGCCACACTTGTGCCTATCTGATTTTAAATAAAAACCAAGAGGCAATAACAACTTCAATTTCTCTGGCATTTTTCTTACCTTTATCACCAGAAAGACGTCCTGAGAGGGGTAAGTGATGGAAAAGATGGCAGATCTGGCCAGAGTGGATATGGCAGCAGGGGGGACGTGAGGCCGAAGCATTCCCTTCATTTGCTCAGAATTTAGATCAAAGTAGAAATTCTCTGAAATCTAAGCAAGAAATTGGGGAGCTTCAGCCATTAGTTACACATTTTTTGGTAAATTCCTCAGCTTTAAAATTCCTCCTTTGGTATAAAAAGGAAAATAAGAGGCTTTTTTTGTTAGGAAAACAAGGCAGGACAGTGAGGAAGGAAATGGAGGAAATAATACAAACTATATAAATAATAAATATAAAATAAGGAATGTAGTTCCCTCACAGGACTAGGAATTATCACTGCCATCTGAATTGAGAATATCAAAATGCAAACAGAAAGAGAAAAAATAAGGTGTTCTGAAAGACAGAGTGAATTTTCTACCCTGAAACACCAAACCCTTGAGTGCACCAAGGCCTCAAGAGCCAAAAAGGGTGTGAGCTGGTTACCAACACCAGAGGTCACTAAAGAACTTACTACTTGGAGCAAAAAAAAATGGGAGTAATGAGATGATAAAATTGGCTTATGAAATGTGATTTAAATATTAAACAAAGTTCACATAATATTCCACATACTCTCATCTACATAACTTAAATCTCAATGCATTAAATTCAAGTCCTAGAGAGATAAATGTCAAAATGCATATTTTTAACATTTTTCTCTCCACTCCTGCTAATGTCTTGAATAAGGAAAACTAAGAGACTCTTTAAATATTAAATACAGAACATAAATAGCCGAATAAATGTATTTTGCATTTCCTGTAACTTAGATCTTGAAAAGACTCCCCAGTTTTGTTTTGATTTTAGCACTTTCAGCATGTATGACTTTCTTGTGCATTATTGAAGTGCTACTTGGACCCACAACGTGGTGAGTCATGAAAAAGAGATTAAGAAAGTCATAAAAACTCAATCGAAATAAAAGGTTTCAGTTACCTAAGTGGGGAAGAGACTTTTGAAAGCCAAAATTGCACTAAATATACATATATTCTGATTTCAGGCACTCACATATTAGATAACATTAAAGTGGTTATACTTTGACTGCTTTGCTAAGCAGAAGAAGAACACACAGGATGGTTCATGAAATGCCTTCACCCTTTTTCCAAGCACCAGTGTGGCACTGGGTTTGTTTCCAGCATTAATTTCTCCCTCTTTGTGTTCAGGGCAGGTTTGTATTAATTCATGGCAATGCCATCACTCCAGCAATTAGAGAACCCACCTTCTTCTTTTCTTTAACATCATACAAAGCCAAGCTTGCAAAAATGGGCTCGATCTCGATTTCAAATCTGGAAAGAAGAGAGACATACAATGATACACCTAAATCCTTCCTGGATTACCACGGGACACAAACAAGTAATTGGGGAGATTTGCTATAAATTTACAGTCAGCAAGAGACCCTTAAAGAGCAGAAAACATTAATTTCCAGCTTATTTATGCCAGAGACACCATCCTTTGGCGAGGAAGCTCCACTGCTACTGCATATTATGTTGTTCCAGTTCATAAAAGGCTGTGGAATCAGTTCATCTCTATGGCTATATTAGGTGCTGGAGCACTCTCCCAGCAGCAGATCTGTCCCACACATATATCTCAGTTATGGGCAGCAATGGAGGTAACTGGAGCTCTCTAATAAGAAGGGTTGACCTAACTGAGGACACAGAAGATGAATACAGCAGTGTGGAAAATCAGGTTTGTACTTTATTTCTCCAAGGGAATAACAGTAAAATTTTACCTTGTGTTATTAGAGAAGAGTTATAGGCAATGAACCAGCTGCAGGTAACCCTATATTCAGGAGCTCCACTTCATTAAACTTGTTTAACAGGTTTCTATTCCTCCAGTTAATGCTTACTAAGTATATAAAGTCTTCACTCTTAAAGGGACACAGTCAAGGTTGTTGAGCCTAAACTTCAGCAAATCTTTGGTTGCTTTATGTTTTAAGGCTTAAGCATTTTTGATCTTGGTCTTTTTTGTTTCCCCTCTTAAATTTCCTTGTTAGGGAGCTGAAAAGCAGTGACTGGCCAACTCCAGAGCCCTGAATGAGTGTGGTGAAGCCCAGTGACAGAGAACAGGCAGAGCTGACAACAAGGGAGGTGAATATTTTCTGTCACACCAATATGCAGAAAACCTTGAAGATCCAACACTCTGATGCTCAGTCCTGCATAACTCATCCTTTAGAAAATTAACCTTTAAGCCCATGACCAAACACCCCTTCGAGGGCAACAAACAAGGCAATGGAGTTTTCCAGATGCACATGGATACAAGAGGAGATTTAAATTCTCCATCTGTGCAATGCAGCCCTCTCTTGGAGTGACACTCACTTCAGGGACAAACACTTCACCAGGAGCCTCTGGCCAAAGTGCTCTTTGGGTACTTCAGGGACACTGAGGCGTTCTATGGGCTCCTCCTGCAATGAGAGACATGACATTTATACAAACCACTGACAGCACTGCAAAGCAAACAGACATATCACTCTTTTCTTCTGAGACAGGAGCAGCAATCTAATTCGAGGCTTCCCAGCATGTTGCATTCATCAGCAGCTATAAATATGCTAAATTAAATCCCTTTAATGTTCCTACGTTACTGGGGATTGCATAACCATGAAGGAACACCAACCTTCACAAAGTAATATCTGCAGCAAGACAGTTTGCTGAAAAACATGAGACCCACAAAACAGCTACAGCTCTCATGGCTATTCAACACAGGTGCTCTGAAATCCTTTCAATCCATGGCAGACTGACAGCTGTCACTTACATTCCCCACATCCCTTCATCTCTTTCAGTCTCATATCAAAATACCTCATCGGGTGCTGGGTGTAGTGCAAAGAGCTCCTTGTGCCTACTGGACTTCCTCTGGTCCTCGTTGTGGTGGTCAATCTCCTCGTTGGGGGTTCTGTCCAGCAGGTTTGGGAGCAGGGCATCGGGCAGGGAGTTCTTCAGGTCGAAGATGCTGCAGGCCCAGCTGCCCCGCGGCGTGTCGTCGATCGACATTGAGCGCCGCTTAAGGTCATCCTGGGAGCCAACAAATTAAGGCAACTTATAATGGGAAAAGGAGCTGCACTTTTAAAACAGGACTGTAAATTAGGTTTTATGTGGAGAGCTTTTAAAGGCACATTACTTGTTCATCCTGGTAGCTGTTGCCATCCGGAGCTTCGTCTGACTCGAAGATCTGCTTGGGGAGCCCCTTTTGCCTCTCCTTCTGTTTGTCTAAGGTGTTGGGATTGAATCCAGTTCCCAGCTTGTGGTATCTGCAAACAAAGGATTGCAAATGCGTTCTCAGCAGCCCTTTTGACCCCAGCCCCAGAAGGAGACTCACAGAACAGACCCAGCATTATCAGTGTGGGTGCTCTCCAGGCATAAGCTGCTCTCTGCAAACACTATTTCCAGTCAGCCTCCACTGGAGCTGGGTCATAATCCAACACCCTCCTACAATGTGACTCTGTTCATCTATGGAGCAACCCTGGGTGATGTCAAAAGAAGGACTATCAATGGCCAATTAAAGTCATCATAAAATGTGCAATTGTGATGCCAGGAGTAAGACAGGCCAAGAACACGAGGCCTGAAGGGCAGTGGTTCTGAGAACTGACAATATTGGCCCCTTGAAAACCACACCACCAGCTCAGGTAAGCCCTGAGCCCCTCTGGAAAACAGGCAACTTCCAAACCTCAACTATAATTGTCTTTGTAAGAAAATCAGTCCTTTGGAGCCTTCCAGGGTGCAAGAGCACTTAGCAGTAAACAGTCTGTCTGCTGTTGATGACATGATCAGTCTCTGCCTAATTTTTGGGTTTCAAATGGCACTGTGTCTGTATTTACACACACGTGGATAGAGCCACAGTCTCCCTACAAAACTCACTCTAAGTCAGCTCTCAAAGTAGTGCTGGGGGTCACACCTAGAATTAATTGTCCCTACCATGCCCTGTTACTAAATCTACCACAGAAGGATGCACAGAGGTGTGAAAACCATGGATATGCTACCACTGAATAACAAAAAGAGGAATGTATTTTCCTTGCTAGGCTGTAATTCCTGAGAGCTGGAAAATAGGATGTGTATAATCCTCACTTGGATGTCTGCATTTCCATCACAGCTCCACCACCAAGTGTAAATCCACTCTACACCACACCTGACTTCCTCAGTCTACCACATAAAAATTATGCCATGGGTTGAAATAACAAGATCCTATTGTTTTTTTCAGGTCAGTGAACTTATTCACCTTTCCTAACATCACTACAGGAATTCCTGAATGGCTGGATTTGCCCGCCCCAAAAACATGTCTGTTACAAAGAACTGTGGGCAGAGATTGACATAAAGATTATTTCCCTGGGGTGGGGAAGGGAAGGATGCAATGTCATAAATCATGTCCCTCTAAAGCCAGAAGAGCTGGATTTTGTGCCCCCAGAGCTATCCAAGGCACTTGGAACCATCCAGTGGGATGGATTAAGAGGAATCTGTTGGCATCCTTACTTGGAAAACAACACAGTCCTTCCCAGCCAGGCTTTTGGGTTCTTCCCCTGCTCCAGCAGTAATTCCTCTATTTCTACCCAGTCCACTGCCACAATTTTATCCAAGCAAAAACTGCTGTGAATGTTCATGGAAATGCCTTCCCTCCTCTGAAGGGGAACCTTTGGCTGGAGCTCAACAATCACTCATCACACCTTCAAACCAGCTCAGGCAACCCTGATCTCTTCAGCCTCATGCCCTCCCTGACACAGAGCACAACCTGCAGCCAAGCTCAGAGGACAGAAAGCCTCCAACTAAACCCCCTCAGTGCAGGAATCCCAGCCAGGAATCCCAGATACCAGCAAAAGCTGCTGAGAAACCAAGAGTGGATGGGTGGGTGGGTCACACTGGCCAGGTCTGTGGTGTATTCCAGCCACTGCTGCAAAAGCTGGGAGTAAATAAAGCATCTTTTTCCCTCTTGGTTGTTTTCTGGGTGGGTTTTTTTTTGGTATGAGATTACAAACACATGTTTATTAGGTGATGTTAGCAGTGCAAAGCATATCTCCAGCATCCCCTCAAGTGGTTCACATTAAACCAGTGAATTGTAGCAACTGCCACAAGGGCAGAGCTGGAGCTGCAGTGCAGTCATTTGTAGGTGATAACACATCACATGGATCACTTACTGCTTGACAGCAGCTCTTGAAGCCATCAGACTTCCAATCATCCCAGAGACTCCATGTGCCAAGGAAAGCCACTCAGAGACCTTCCTGCTAATTGGCATGAAATAATCAATGCGTGCACGTTCTCTAAACTGTGAGCTCATGAGGTGAATGTTGTGGTGGCTCAGAAATTAATGGTTATTTGTTGAAAGTTAATGCATTTCCAAAGCCTCTTTGGGATCCACTGAAAGCTGCAGAGGGCACCTTATCTATTAGGTGGTTGTGACTGCACATCATCACGAAATTAATGCAACTCCTCTCTAAAAAGAGCTAAAAATAGATGTAACAAAGAAACAAAGAGAAGCTGAATGTAATTTCACTTGTTCACATTCCCTAATTTCTCTACCACTGTAAAGGAGCAACTGTAGGCTAAAATGGCCTAGATTTCCCAAAATGCCCCAGGGGCTTTGACATCCAAGATCCAATTTTCCAAATACGATCATCATTTCGGCGAAACACAAAGCCCCAGAAAAGCCAGGGCACGTGGAATCAGGAGCCAGGCCAGTCATTTCTGAGCCTCCTCAGGACAGCCAGCCACCCTGCATTTTAAAAATGTCAATATGGAACAAAGCTGAAAACACACAGGGAGAACTCACTTTCTGTTCACAATCGCCCAGTCTTCGGTGTAGCTTCTCACACAGTCCCTCACGTGAGGGTCCATCTCGCTGTTGAAAGAACAAACCCAAAATTATCATTAGATATTATAACGACTTCTTAAACATCCATGCTTTTACTTAGGGTATGTGTTTAATCTTGCAGCCCAGAATTCCAGGCCCCAGCCCTGCAGAGACTCAAAGGCAGGGCAATTAACTCTGGGGAGGAGCAGTCAGTCCCCACCTCTCCTCGGAGGAGCCACCGGTCCCCACCTCTCCTTCAAGGAGCCACCAGTCCCCACCTCTCCTCGGGCACGGCCGACACGAGTGTCCGGCATTCCCGGGGCGTGTAAACCACCTCGATGTCATCAGGGGGGAACTCTAGCAGGTCCCTCAGGGGCCCCGACTCCACGGCCAGCGGGTGGGTGGCCAGGTATTCCTCCATGTCCACGGGCTCCACGGCTTCTGTGAGCGGCACCTGGGGACAGGCAGGCCATGAGAGGGTCTAAGATCAAGGTGAAACAAGAAGGAAAAACCCACATGCATTGTCTTCTACTCTGCTCTTGAAACCAGTTCTTCTGCCTCGCTGAGGAATTTGATGCAACATCAGATGATGACTAACCCTAGTGGTGTTAACCTCAGCTAACACACATCACAAAGCTGGTTTTCATGGGTTATCTCTTATCTGATACCCTCTGCACATTTCTCTGATGCATGCCATTGTCACCTAAAAAATACAAATAAAGCCAGAAAAGGTTAAGGTTATTTTCCAGAAATTCAACAAAAGAAAAGTTGGTACTTCGTTTCCCATGTGTAGGAGCCTGGATTTGTTGTGACCATGCTCTCTGATCACAGTGGGAACCTTCACCCTGATCCAAGATGCAGGAACCCTTTCCCTCCTCAGGCACAGCCAGGAATCCAGAGCAAGGCCTGATTCACCAGGAACTGAGGCAGCCACAGAACTCTAAAGATGAAGATTGTTTCAAACTAAACCACTTCTCTGGGCAACACCAACCACAATGTTCATCCACCACAGGTACAAGTTTAAGCTCTTCCCTGATATCAGAGCCTTTAGTGCCAGTGACTGCCCACACCAGGAGAGGACACTGCTCTGAATAAAATGGGTACTTAAAAATCATCTTTACTGGGTACAAAAGCCTGTACCTGAAGCACAGGGAATGAATGAACACGTGCAGGAAAACAGCAGATTTTTAATGGCAGGGCTGATCTCACCATCCTGAGCTCTTTTTGGGTACAGGAAAAGAAAATCTGCATAAACTGAAAGCATACTCACATTGCATAACTTGTATTTTTACATATGCACATTACATAAATACATGCACACATTCTGATAGGAGATCATTATGCTATGAAGCTGTACATAAACATAGACATTAGGAAAATGAGACACTAAACTCAAATTTTGAGGAACCTGTCTCTACAGCAAGTGACAGATTTCCCTACTATTCCCTGGCACATGCCAGTGGGGCTGAGTGGTCTAACAAGAATCACAAAAACACATCACCATTCAGCAGTTTTTCCTCCACTAACTTCCTCTTTGCTGTCATCCAGATGATTTCTGGGGGACAGGGAACTATCCTGCAGCTCGCCTCGTGTTGATGACTTCAAAAAGAACACTTTGTACTTCAGTTTCAATTGTGCTTCTCAAAAAAATTGCTATACCAACCCCAAATTCCAGTTTTAAAACTACTGCCACAAAGTTCTAAAATGAATCAACATTTTGCTCAAGGAAAGGCTTCACTAACACAGAAGGTATTGAAGGAATCTCCCTGCCACAACCAACCTCAGTGAATAATGCCATTTGCTTAAGAAGGCAAATCCTTCAGCAGAAAAGCACTAGAACATGGTGATCATCATCTGTTTAACTCTGACCCCATAACCTTTTTCCCCCTTCTAATCCTGAGCTCTTAAAACGTGGAGAACTTTTGCAAACACGAACCAGATGCTTTTCCCTGCTCTCATCAGTGCAAGGCTTGCAATGAGCAGGAGCTGCCACTGCTTGTCCCCAGGTCACAGCTGGCACATCAGCCCAGCAGACAGACAGACAGACACTCCAGCTCCCCTTGGCACCAGGGCACTGTGGGGTGACACTTTCTCCTCCAGGAACAACATTTCAAGGTTTACTTTCCCTGCTCCTGCTGACCTCCCTTCCACAGTGGCAGCTCCAAAGCTTCCAGCACTGAGCTGTCCTGCAAGTGTTGTGCTTCAGCCTGCACAAACCTGTGACTCTGAGACAGAAGAACCTTTCCCTCCTTCCCTCTGATCTTTCCACTCCACCCATCCCAATAAACAGAAGAAATTACAAAAGGGCATGGAAGAGCACCCTGTGTTAATGCAGAGGGGAACAGAGAGTCCAGCAGACAAGGGGCACAGGCTGCCACTGCCCAACACACACTTTTCTCCTCACTCCTGGCATTTTACATCTCAAATTCCACTTGTCCACTGGACAAGAGATGAAGGAACCTGCTGTGCAGGTTGAAAACCCCCAGATCCACAAAGGCAGGCAGTGCTTCGGGGCCATCCTTGTGCTCCAGGGGCTCCCAGGCCCTTTACACATCTCAGGATTAGGCCCAAGGTTATACTTCAGTCTCCCAGTCTGTGTCTCTGGTAACAATTGTACCATGAAGATGTAAACAAACATAAAAGTCAAAGCCAGAGGCCCGTGTTAGACTCGCCATCTGTGCAGCCAGAAATACTGTCTAGCACCTGAGCAAACAGGCCAAGCATAAATCCATGGGTATGAAGAGGAACTGCTTGGTGTCAGACTATTGGCAGATAAAAGGCAGGCACATTATTTTAGGCTTTGGGTATTTGTGGGGGACGAAGTGATGAAAGAGGAGGAGGAGGAAAGAAGGATGAATAAATGCACCAAAAGGAAAATGAACCCCATGTGTGAACAGAACCAGTAAGAGCTCCTCTCATGGCTCTGCTGAGATGGGTGAACCTTTCCCAGGTCCTGCACCCTGAAGCTGTGGATGGGAACAGGGACACACACAGCGTATCACCTGGGTTACCAAAGCTTCAGTCACCTGGAGATGCCACAGGAACCCACCAGATGGAACGTGGGCATTGAATGGGCAGGATGAGTTCAGATAAAGACCAGGCTACCCAACCTCACCACCCCACTGATGGAGCAGAACCTGCTCCACCATCTCACCTCCCACTCCCCAGACCAGTTTACCTCCTCATGGCACCAACAGAAGCATGGAGAGGCACCCAAGAGCTGATTCCCTGGCCTGTTAGGAGCCTGAGACTTCCTACAGCTGATCTCAATTACCAAGGAATAGCAATTCCCCAGCAGCTGCACACTGAAAGGTTTGAAATCTGCTGCAGCCAAAATGGGCAACAGCTGAGGAGGATAAAGCTGTGCCCTCCCACAGCCCTGCTTGCTGGCAGGCTGCAGAAAGCAACCTTCATCCTGCTCCCAGCAAAAGCCTTTGCAGCTCCTCCTGACAGCTCCTAGGAACCTACAGCAGGTGCCTCCTCCACAAAACACAGCCAGTTCTTCTCCACTGCAACCCCAAAGGCAAAAGGGCAATTCCAGTCAAGTATTTGCAAACATGCAGCTCACCTACCACCTGGTAATCATGGAACCCCAGACTGGTTTGGATTAGAAGGGACCCCAAAGCCCATCTAGTCCCACTCCTTGCCATGGGGAGGGACACCTTCCACCAGCCCAGGTTGCTCCAACCTGGCCTTGGACACTTCCAGGGATCCAGGGGCAGCCACAGCTTCTCTGCCCACCCTGTGACAGGGCCTGCCCACCCTCACAGGGAAGGACTTTTCCTAATATTTCATCTAAATTTCTCCTCTTTCAGTTCAGAACTGTTCGCCTTGTCCTGCCCTACCTGCTCATATAAAAGTCACTCTCCCCCTTTCAGGACTTAAAGGCCTCAAGGAGATCTCCCCTAATAAACCTAATGGGCAATACTGGAGTATTCCCAAAAGAAATCCTTGCCAGGGGGTCTGTTCCTTCCAAGAAGAGTTTCTTAAGACCCTGCAGAAACCACACTGTGCACAAGCCCTGAGCATCTTCCCAACCAGCACTATGGAATAACCTAAATAACTGACAAATACATGCTAAAAACATGCAAAGTAAACCTGCTCCCAGAATTGCTGCTCTTCTAAAATACACTCTTTGATTTTGTGTGGGCTGTAATTACAGATGAAATTTTGGGCAACCTTTCAGACAGTTCCTTAGAGATTTCCCTTGGTGTTTATCCCAGGCTGACACTGCCACCTCACTGAGGGCAAGCACTATTCTGGTGTTATTGCAATGAACAGGCCTACCCAGGGAGAAAGGGCACCTTGGTATGAGGAAGAGGGGCATCACCTGCCCCCTGCCAACACAAACACTGTGTTTATCATAGTCCTGATAAACCAAAGCACAGAAGAAATCAAAAACAGGATTCTCTTTTCCAGACTTGCACAGCCCAATTACCCCAAATCAACCCCACCACTTGCAAGTAACAATCCTGCCAAGATGTGTCCTTAACCTGACCATACACACACATTCCATCCCTTAGCTCAGCTGGGCTTCTACAAACCACCCACCACACACTTCCCGTGGCTGCCCCCCCTATTTCAAAGGTTTACAGCTCTCCTGCAATGGGGACACTCAAGCTTTCCTCTTTTAGGTTGTGTTATTCTTCACTGTTACATCCCCTTAAAAGCTGGAAAATAAAATGTCGTTCCTATCGACTTTGCCCTTCTCCAGACAGCAAACATTGTATTTTGCTGTAGCTTTAGTGCACATGTCCGTGTCCTATTTATTGCCTCCTCTTGAGCAGCTACCTGTATCATCATCATCACTTACAAAAGAAGCACCTGCACAAATCTGGCAGGAGCCTCTGTGAGGGGACATGGCATCACTTCAAAGAGGGTAACACAAACCTCCTTTTATCTCAGCCAGGCATCCCCAGGATTCAGGAGCAAGGGATAATAACATGGAAGGAAAGCTGCACCCAGGGCACCACACTGCAAAGCTCACAGCTTATTCCATCCCTCCACGGGAGCAAAGGCAGGTTTGGATGAGTCTCTCCCTCATTTCCTGCCTTATGGAGCCAATTACACCCATGCAGGGACCTGAGGACCCAAGGGCTGCTCCCCTGGGGGCTCGGGATGGGATCCCAGGAACAACTAGGGCAGAAAAAGGGACAATTGTTCTCTCCACCTCACAGGCACTGACTGAACACAGTGCCCTGATGGCCACAGGCATTCCAGTCTGTGCCTGAAGGACTTTAGCAGATCCCTTCCCACACAAACAGCTGGGCAGAGGGGATATTCCAGAGCCTGTTCCAGAAGTGTGTTGCCCAACTCACACATGTTGTCCTCAGCACCACGAGTGGTCTTGTGGGACACGCTCTTAGCAACACACACAAACCTCAGCTATGATTTTGCAGACTTTTCCAGCCTGTGTGTGTCAGCACAGCCATGAAAAACAACATTCCCTCACATTTCCTTCTCCCTCCCCTCTCACAGGGAGCCACCCAGCATTTCAGAGGTGACAGCATGGCAGGATGCATCTGGCAGGACAAGGATTTGAACCCAAGCTGCTTGTGGCCCAATCCAAGCCCAATTTTCCTGTTATCTCAAAGGAGATAGCTAATTCCCAAGGGCAGGGATACAGCCCCTGTGAGGATCCCAGTACAAACTGGGGCCCTGTAACAAGGATAGTGACAAAGACTGGAAGGTTGTGCCTCCTGTGTGGGAGGAAAATTCCCTGCAAGGATACGATAAGGGACCTTCAAAAATTAACCTTGCAGAGCTCCTCATCACAGGGAGGATCCTGACTACTATTTTTACTTGGCAGCCAGGCACTTCTTCAAATCCAGGGTGGTATTTCTTGCCAATTATGAAATCAGGACAAAGTTCCATCTTAGCTTCAAGACCTCCTTAAATATTAAACAATTTACAACGTGCTAAAGCTGCAACAGATTATGCCAAAGCTCCGAATTCTATATTAATACCGACTTCCCACCCACCACCTCCCTGGGCAAAATCTTGGAAGGACAGAAGCAGCAGATTAACATTTCAAAGGGGAGCCCCAGCCTTGTCTCAGCTCTCTCTGGGTCTCCAGGGCAAACAGTCACTTCCCTTGCACTCAGGAATGCAGATGGCCTGTTCTTGCTGTGGCAAAATCCTGTCACCCTTAAAGGGATACTGGTACCTCAGGGAACAGGAGTCAGGGCTGATGTGCCAAAGGGAAAGCTCAGCATAAATCTGAGAACACAGGAAACACAAGATGCTCAAAAACCAGAAAATTTGCAGGCCGGTTAAAGAAGGTAACAGTTTAAGAAATGTACTTGCTAAACAGAGGAATCAGATTTATTTTTAAGTGTGAACTACAGGCAAGTCAGTCTGAGATGTTCTGAAACATGAGCAGTGCACTATTAACCACTGACAATGCTCAAGTAATTAAAAAACATGTTTTACTTGCATAGATTACATTTTCTTTCAAGTAAACACTCCAAAAATGATCCAAATGGATCCAAATTCAAAGACTCACATATCTTACTGCCATCCCTGCATTTCAGAAAACCCATCCTCCTCATTTCACAAGCCTGGTGACTGGTGAGCACAGAGAACTCCTGCATTTCATTTTTTGGCTGCATTTCTAATACATGGAAATATTCAAATGAACCGAGGAGATTCCTGGGCAATCTGTGCTTTCCATCAACCACAGACAGCTCCCAGCCCTCACCAGGGATGACACTTCCCCAGCCATAAGTGCAGTCATTACCTCCCCACCGCCTCTGGAATGCAGTTCCCTATCTCCTGCTCTGCCTCTTATTCCTTCTTCTGCGTGGTGTTCTCAGAGATGTAATTACTACAGAGAATAGCTGATGAAAGTCCTTCATTTCAAATTGCAAACGTGCCTCAAAAATTGCTGTAAGCACTCTCTGCTAAGGCAAAACTTGTTTTAGAAACAGTGTGAAGCCTCAATTTTTAGGATCTGAGAATATTCAGTTCTGGATTCTTTTTACAGACAAGTCCTGTGAGACCTGCAATGTGTGTCAAATTCAGGTGCCATCACAATGCTGGAATTAGAAAAAAGGCTCTAATGAGAGGAAATGGGTGTCCCATCCCTGGAGGTGTTCAAGGGTAACTAGGATGGGTTTGGAGCACCCTGGGCCAGTGGGAGGTGTCCCTGCCCATGGCAGGAGGTGGCACTGGGTGGGCTTTGAGGTCCCTCCCACCCCAAACCATCCTGTAATTCTGTGAGATATTTGTAAATATATCTACCTAAGGAGGGATCCTACATATAATGAATAACAGCCAGTGCCCAAACCAGTGAGATGCTTTATGTACAAATATTGCCAGGTTATTTGCTATGATAACTGGCTGCTAATGTAAGAAGCCATTTGGGTATAGAAATATTAATATTAATCAGAGATTAATTAGTTATCTGGGAATACTGAAGTAATTTTTTACCAAAGCCAGCAAGACACGAGTTATGCCTCCAAGGATGGGTAAGAAGAAAGACAAGATCTTTGATGACTAAGAATTGTGTACTTTCACCAAGAGCATTTGAAGAACACCAGGGCTTTGATACAGGAAATGCAAATGCTGAGACTGATCCCAAAGAGTTGTCCTCTGATAAACTGTGACAAAACTGAGAGCAGACACTGAGACAACAGTGAGGAAATGAAAAAGCCAAACACCAGACCAGAGACTGCAGAAAAATCACAGACTCCCCCCTTTTGGCAGAAACACTCAGTGGAGATGGGCCCCTCCAGACCCTTGGGGTTCACATAAGCAAACCATGGTGGCTCTGAGGTGTAGAACCACGGGCATGGGGGCTCCTCTGGGTGGGAAATACTTGGCACAGTCAGGTCTCAGTTATCCATGGACAATTTATCCACTGCATGGGAGGGTTACCCACCAGACACATGAGGAGGCCGGTGCTGGTGTCACATAGAGCTGCCTCTGCTGTTGAGTGGCCTTGGACACTTCAGGGATGGGGCAGGCACAGCTTCTCTGGGAAACCAGGGCCAAGGCCTGCCCACCCTCACAGCCAAGAATTTCCTCCAAAATCTGACCTTTGTCAGTGGGAAGCCCTTCCCCCTTGTCCTATCACTCCATCCCTTGCCCAGAGTCCCTGTCCAGCTCCCCTTTAGGAACTGGAAGACACTCTGAGGTCTCCCCAGAGCCTTCTCTTCTCCAAGCTGACCAACTCCAGCTGTCCCAACCTATTTATTTATTACAGTGCTATCACAAATGTTTCAGTTAAGAAACCAAAACTACTCACTACAATAAAATTTAGTTGGGTTGATTTATCTCTGTTAACACATAAATTGTTTAAACTACTGGGGAGACTGAACATTTCATGGACACCACTGACCACCTGAAACCCTGGTGAGCTCTGCCACAGGGCTCCCTGCTGGTTCCAGCAATAGCCAGAGCAGGTTTAATCCCCTGAAGGGAGTGCCTGCACCAAGCAGAGCTAACTGTGAGCAACCCCCAGTGGGAGGGGCAGGGAAGAGGATGTGGATGCCTCTCCCATCCTCCCCTGTCTGATGAGGACAGACCATTTAGCAAGGCAGGGCAAAACCTCCAGGAAATACATATAATGGGAGTCACTATTAAGCCTTCATCAGCTCTGAGACAGCATTAAGACTTGGCTCATTTTCCTTGTCATTTTAGTGATTTTGGTGATAAAATTACTTGGCTCTGAACCCTTCACAACGCCCTGTTCTGTGCCACACAGGGCACTGTCATGTTTTCCCTTGTTGTGCTTCCCATTCACTTGCACAAATTATCTTTCCTTCTTCTAAATTATGTTCAAATAAACAATGAAAATATACAAAGGAACCTATATTCTCTCATTGAATAATTAGATGGTATCTTAGAATACCCAGTCAAAGTCTGCCATCCAGTAAATCCAAGACAAAGCTCCAATTAGCCCAGATAATGCCCACAAACCCAGCAGTGCTTTGCAAAGATATGTAAATGTCAGCACCTTCATTTTCCAGGGAGAAAAAGGAGCCCTGAGAGCAGACATGGTCACATCACATCCCATCCAAGAGTCCACACCCCCTTATTCCCAGACTAATTAATATCTCCTCTAACGGTGGTGTTCCTTACTTACTAACATTCAACGATGCTGTAACACAACAAACAGGAAATATTACTGTGAAAAGCTGTTCTTTAACTAAAATCACTGAATCATTAAGGTTGGGAAAGTCCTCCAAGGTCATCGAATCCAACCTTTGCCCAAACACCACACTGTCAACTAAACCATAGCACTGAGTGCCACGTCCAGACATTAAAATATACCTTCAAATATCTAAAGAAATGGAAAAAATAAGACCTATAAAGATTCTTAAAACCTCAGAAAATTTTCTTTTCTTAGAAGGAAAAAAAAAAAATCAAGTTTTGGACAACAACCAAAAACATCTCAATGATTATCTTTGGCACTCAAAAGTGAAAACCAAAATCCAAGATAAGTCTTTCTTTGAAAAATAGAAATATTATTAACAACAGAAGTTGCTGCATGTAGAACAAGAGGCAGAAACAACTGGGCTACAGCTGAAGAGAGGTCCTGATATTTAATGATTATTTTCTGCCCTTTGATGCATCCTCTGCCCTCCTGAAAAGACAGCAAATATGGGGGAAAAACAGACTGATATAATTTGCAGCTACAAACCCAAACTCTGCTCTTCCTACACCACAGAAGCTGTGGCTGCCCCATCCCTGAAGTGTCCAAGGGCAGGCTGGGCAGGGCTTGGAGCACCCTGGGGCAGTGCAAGCGGCATGGGAGGTGAGACATGATGAGCCTCAAGGTCCCTTCCAACCCAAACCACTCTGTTTCTGTGCTCCACAGAAGCAGCACAACAAACAGCCAAACATCAAACCAAGGTGTGCACACCAAGACTCAGAGAAAGCTTTTGCTTCCTCAGGAACTCTGCTAAGCTCTGACAATCCACATTCCAGCTTCATCCAGGTGAAACTACTGCATAAATGCAGAGAGAAGAGTGTGGCCTCAGCCATGCTGCAGCATCCAGCAGGGACAGAAATGATGCTGCAGCACAGGGGGAGCTGACAGAGTTAACAGGCACCACAAGGAGCTGCTCAGCAGAGAAAACAAACTTGGAAAGAAAAGAAAGTGGTTAGTCACTCCGGATTATAATGGCCCATAGTAAACAGTCCAGTTCACCAAACAAACAAAGCCAATTCCCCATCCTGCAACATGCTGAGGAATTCTCTGAAAGGGAGTGCAGCCTCTGTGCTTTCAGTGCCTTCAGTGAGTGGGGACTCGTGGTGAGAGGGGAGGGAACACTGAACCTCTGGAGGCACCCAAGGTGAGCACAGCACATGGCTCACAACCCACAGCACACTCCTTTCACCAGTGGGTTTGGAGGGACTTGCAAAAGCAACTTCAAAAAATAAACCCTCCTACACGTAGCTCTCAGAGCTCGTATTTCTCAGCAACAAAATCTGAGAGTGCCTTCTGTTCTGGGTTGCAAAAATAAAAGCTCAGAGCTGCAGGGCCTGCATCGTGCCAGGAGTCCCAGCAAGGCACCTCAGGTGACACAGGAGAAGCCTCCATAGGCCTTGGACCCGTGTCTGGGGTTTGAGGACTGTGCAATTAAAATCAGCTGCTCCTAAAGTGGCAGAAGGGTGGAGGATGACAATAATAAACTCATTTGAAAGCAGTGTCTTCGCCCCAGCACTACCAGATACCAAATTAGAAACAGTTCTGGCAACATTTTGTCTGCTGCTTGTGAGGCAAAAGGGAAAGGACTTGCTAAAATTCAGCTGACAGGCTCTTGCATTTATCCAGGTTCAACCAGGGGCAGGTCTGTGGGGTGGGGAATGTCCCTGCACTGGCTCCAGGCCACAGGAGACAAAAGGCCCAACCAAGCACGGTGCTGCTGGCTCCTCATTCCCCAAAACATCCATTTCTCCGTGAAATGTCCCCACTGGACTGTGTGATACAGGCTCTCCCAGCAGGGCATCACTGCTGACCTTATCTGGACCAGAATTATCACAAGGAGCAATGGGCAGGAGAGACCACACCTGCACTACCCTTGGAGTCACAGAATTGTGGAATATCCTACACTGGAAGGGACCTACATGGATCTTCCAAGTCCAGCTCCTGTCCCAGTGCCAAGAATGCCACCATGAGCTGTGCAGACACTCCCTGAGCTCTGGCAGGCTGCAGTCCCCCAGGTCCAGGCTGTGCACCCAGCAGTGCTGCCCCTGTGGACGCGCTCCAGTGAAACTCCATCCCACCTCATTAAAGCATCCATACACTGTAGCAAGAATTGCTATTTACTCCCACACCACACACCCCACTGCAGGCTTTCAAAGCAGCGTGGCTACACAAAGCTGAACTTTCCCAGGGCAAACACTGTCTCACAGCAGCAATGCCTCCCTCTGCATAATGCTGATTATCAACCCAGAGCAGGCAGGCCCAGCAGATCCTGACAGATGCCTAAGGGAGAGAAATTAACCCAAAATTCAGACAAGAGAACCTCTGTCGCATTGTGCAGCCCCAGGACACAGACTCATGACTTTATAACTAAATAGGCTTTTCCTCCAGACTATCTCCTACAAACCATCCCTCTGTGTTAATCGTGCTTCTGCAGAGCATCTCTGCTCAGCACCAAATCTAACATGACAAACTAGGAGCTTCTCACAGCAGCCAGCCCACAATGCAGTTTGAGAGGAGAGGCTCAGAGCCTGCTTCCAGCCAGCATGACCTTTTCCAGCATTCTTATGGATTCTTGCATGTGTTTACCCGAAAACACCACGGCTATGGGATCATGGGAGCTACCAGAACTGAACCCATGACCAATAAACCCAATCCTGCAGGAGGAATTACAGGACAGAAGCTCTGAGCATGAACACCTGGGTGATGGCAAAAGGGAAACACCTTAGAAATGGGAAGTGGAAGAGGCAATTCAGAGCAAAAGGAGGTGACACAAGGGAAAACGGTGGCCAAAAACACAGCTGGGTGAGGAGCAGCTTGGAGAGGTCCATAGCAGAGATCTCACTTCACAGGAGCAGTGGGAAGTAGGAAGGCAATTCAGACAATTTGTTCCACAGTGAAACCACACGTGAGACAAGAGAGGCACAGGAGCTCGTGGGATGGACACCCAGTGGCTCCTCAAAGCCAGTGTGCATTCCTCAGCTATCCATGGCTGCAGGGAAGTGCATTCAATGGCCCTGAGTGCTCCAGCCAGTCCTACACCACTAATAGCAAAGGTCCCTCCCTATTCTAATGCTGGATTATGCAAAAGACCATCCAGAACTGCCAAGTCAGGGCTTTGCATTTTGGCTCCACAGCCCAGCAGAGCTGCTGTGATAAGGCATTAGCTGGACACACCACTGTCATTAACCTCCTCCCCTGTGCTGACTCCCCACCACGCTGGGCAAAACCAGCTCCTGCTCTCCCCGTGCTCACATTTCTGACAGGAATGGAAACGACAGGAATTCCAGCCCTCCTCAATCCCCAGTGCCTCTGGCACAGCCAGATCTCCTCAGAGATGAAGGCTCTGCCTGCAGTGAAGTCATTCTTCTAAGCCAGAGGTCAATGTGGAGATCCCTTTTGAGGTTACAGCAGCTCTGAGGACACGTTTGTGCTCCACATGAGAAAGGTTTAACACATTCCATTGGACACAAAGCAGAACATCAACTGAGGAATCACTACAGGACCCTACTCCAAAGAGGAGAACTCTGGTAAACTCACAACACTTGTACAGACTGTCAAATTCAGGGCACGTTTCCAGTCCTGCCTGACCCAGTCATCCCTCTTTGAAGGAAACAAGATGCTATAATATTTGTTTTCCAAGCTGACTGTTGCAAAAGAAGCTGCTATGACCCGAAGCAACAACCCAAATCAAACACTTCCAAAAATACAGTTCCAGTCTGAAAAAGTTTGCTGCACTCTCGGAATGTTTACCACAGTAAATTTTGAAGATTACTGGCAGCCCATGCAAGGAAACTTGACTTCAGAAAGGGTGCATTTCAGCCACTCTTAGAAGTGGACTGTAAACTTGTAAGAAAACACACATTCCTGAGGAATAACCACATTCATCTTGCAAAGTTACATTTAAAATACCTCAGAGGAGCAGATGAGTCGGTGTGGTCCCACTCTCAGGAGTGACAAGAAAGACAGGAAAGCAGTACATGAGCTTGCAAAGGGCTCTCCACGGAGAGAGCCACACACACATGGAATGTAATGCACATCCCAGGCTGTTCTGGCATGGAACAACCAACACCCAGCCAAGGGAGCTCCTTGCCCTGCAAAGATGCTGCAGAAACACAAATTCCCAGCCACGCCAATCGATTTGCAACACAGACACCTCCAAAATTAGTTGTTTTTTTTTAAATGGAATTATTTTCCTCAGTGTTCTCAGAACCACTCAGGTCAACAAGCTGTCAGCACTGCAATTCCTTTCCAAGTGTTACTGCAAATAACTGTGCCCACCTTGGCCAGTCCCCCGAGTGCAGGCACTACTCACAGCGGTGTGATGGGAGACGCTGCCTCCGATGTTGAGGTTCTTGAGGAGCTGGGGAGAGCCTCCATACTGCCCCGAGATCTGCTTCCTCACCTCTGCAGCCACGGTCCTGCAATGACACAGGGACATCATTATCTCTGCAAAACAACCCCAGGGAGGATGATTTATCCAACATGCTTCACAGTGCTGTTGGAAGGGGACCAGGGTGCTGGTTGGAACAGGGGTGTCATCGACCCTGCACAATGAACTCCCAGGAATCACAAAACTCTCACAGATACACAATCTTAAGAGCAATTAATTTTTTTTTCCTTTCATAAACTGCTCTTTTATGCACATCTGTGGCAATAAAATGCATGGGACCATGAGCACAAATTAACTTGCTCTCAGCAGGCTCTTTCCAGTTCCTACCAAGGAAAGCTCTTCTGTAGAGTTCTCCTCATCCCTCAGCAGTTCCAAGTCTGGTCACACAGCTGCTCCTGCACTCTGAATTTTCCTCCCTTGCCTGTTTTTGGGTTTTGCAGTCAGTTAGACAAGGGACCAGGAAACAAACAACTGGGTCACAACAAAGAATGTTTCCCCTTCCATGTAGGACAGGTGAAGGAGGGACTGTGGACTAGCAGAGGGGACACTGGCTAGCAGGGCACAATGCCTTGTGGTCTCTGCCAGAAGAACTCCCATCACTGGGCAATTTGCTTACCAGAAAGGAAAAGCACACACCTTCCATGCCTGGAGGGTGAATGTCACACTGACCCTCCAGGGTTTTCTGTTTTCCCCAAAATGCCACATTGTCACTGGTAAGACTGAAAATACAACAAGTAGGTAAAACCACCTGAGGGGGAAGGAATGAAAGGCAGGAAAGAGCACAACAGAGGGAAATGCTGATGGTCAAGGACTGTCTTAACAAAGAGCCATTGGGGCAGCCAGCCCTCCATCCTGTACCCAGCAGGAACCTGCAGCTCCTCTCAGCAGGGATAGCCAAGCTTCTGAGTGTGGTGGAAATGGTTTTGTTCCAAAAGCAAACCATTCCTTCCACAGAACAGTGCTTTGCTGAAAGGCTGCTCACAGCTTCCAGGACCTTAAAACATGAGAGTGCTCCTCTCCAGGAGTCAACAACCAGTTTCCTAGTGACAAAGCATCACTCACCACATCCCAGTACTCCACCCACTCTGGCTCCCAGAGAGAATTCCCAGCTCCAAATAGACCCTAACCTGTCCATAAGGCAGGTAAGAGGCTGCAAGGACACAGGTGAGTTCTTTCTGCTGTATCAGTGATCTCTCTAGGAGCAGCACCACTGCCAAGAGACTCCCTCCTGATCTCACCAGGGGAACTGTGCTGTGTGTCAGCACAACAGGAGCTGCTAAACTCCTGTCAAGTAGATGGTTAAACCTTCCCTGAGCAAAACCTCGACAGAAGGGTGGGCTCCTGGCTTTGGGATTGTTGGTGGGCAGGAATGGAGGCAGCTGGATCCAACTGCTGTCCATGGATGAGAAGGGAACTCTAAGAGGGAACTAGCTGGGACAACCAAGGCTACCATGAAAAGCAGACATTTCCTCAGCCAGAGGATCGGTGTAAGATCAGCTGGAGGAAGCATTATTTTGTCTTTTTCAAAAAGTGGACTGCAGAAGGAAAAAAACTCTAAGTTTTATGTATTCTGGCTGCAAGAAGTCATTTCCTTCATGTTCACCCTTATCCACAGGAGCTGATGCACACACTTCTGAAGGGTGGCTTCTGAAAACTGACCAAGCAGCTCCTGCTGGGGAGGGACAATATCCAGGAAAAACCATCCCACTGTTCCCACCACGTGCACACACACACACACACACTGACACACGTGAGGGCAAACCACGCGTGCTGCTGGCATTTGTAGGGAAATTTGGGATGTATGAAAATGGCTGCTTGGCATGGAAAACACTGTGCATGTGTGGCTGATGACTTAAAAGTTTGCCCTGGGGTTGCAGACAGGCCCTGCTTTACAGCAGACTCCTACTCGGTGTGTTTCATGTCACTCCTGACATGCACAGAGAGCCCTGGCAGGGAAAATCAGAGCCCACATCTCGCCACGCAGCACAGCACAGGAAAAACTACAAACCCTTCCCCATTTTCAAGAGACATTGTTTCCAGCTGGAAAGAACAGCCAGAGGAGGAAACCTGTGCTCAGCTGTGCAGCCACAGCCGTCCCTGGCTCCGGAGGGGCTCTCTGTCCTTCCCTCTCCTGCAGGAACAAGCCCAGCTGCAGTTCCCATTGCTCAGGGGCCCTGAGTCTGCACGTATCTGACTGCACTGCCCGACACCATCACGGCTGGGAAGGGCATTTGGGGCAGCAGGGGAAGCAATGTGGTACAACAAAAGGCTGGCACTGATCAGCTGTGCTGCTGCCCCATTAATAACCTCACTGGGGATTAGGAACTGCCCTGAAGCACGACCACAGAGAGTCAGAGCTGAGCCTCCAGTGGGTTTCACCAGGACACCATCATGATTCTCAGGTCTTAAGCACTCCTGCCTCTCCAGCTTCCACAGGTACCAACCAAACCTCTCCCCAGGTGGAGTAAAGGGATCCTGCCGAAACCTCAAAATTCCTGAGTGGAGTCTGCAGGACTTACTTAATCCAAGCCTGCACTCTAATCCACAGCTTGTGCTGGCTCCTTTCTGTATCACTGCATTCACACAGGTACTGCACACCATTTCCCTATTGGAAAGCATCATGTCTGACATTTAGAAACCATCTTCCAATGTAATCTGATCACCACATGCATTTATGGGTAATCCATACCCAGCTGGTGTTGTGCCAACATTGCCAGGTTCAATAGCTCTCCTCCCACTCTTCCCCCTTGGCAGGGAACAGGCTCTGGGCTCCCTCCATCACCCTCCTGGCTCTCCTGTGCTTGTTCCAGTTGGCAGTCATACCTTTTAGCAGATGTGTTTCACCCTGGTCACTCACTCCAGATAAAGAGTAGAACCTTTGCACAACTAAAGGAGTATTTTCCTATTGAGAAAACACTTCAGCTGACTGCTTTTGGGGCTGTTTCCTCACTGCTTCATCACACAGGGTCCCAAAACTAACAGCACCTGGTCTAGTGGAAAGTGCTCAGAACGAGATGGGCTTTAAGGTCTCTCCCACCTCAGGTAATTCTGGGAACACACTTGCCTTTTCCTGCTCCTCCGTTCCCAAAGGCTGTCCATGACAAACTATTCATGACCAGTAGCCCATGTTGGAGTGTAACCCTCCACACTATTTCTAGCCAGAAGCAATGCTTCCTAACCCAACTCAGATGTTACACCAAACCCAATTAGAAAAGAGAAATAAATTTCAAAATATTCTCCAGATGTAAAAAAAAAAAATCAATTTGGTAGAGCAGAAGAGACATTAAAGCTTTGATAATTAAAACGACAAATAAAAACCTGCCTCTTTAATAACTATCTAATATTCAGCATGTAACCTGGGATCCTCAGACAAACATTCCAGTTAATTACAGCCCACAGCCTCTCGAATGTCTGTGTTTAAAGTACATCTTCCCCAGTCACTTCCCTTCTGACCTTCTTCACTGGTTAATTATTGTGTGTACATGAGGTTCACACAGAAAAAAAAAAGAACACAAAGAAGAGGAAAAAAATTCCCTTTGGAACTGGCTTCTAAAGCAAAACAAAACTGGTCTTTCTCAAAGTACTCTGAGCTGCAAATAACAAAATGAAACCATTTGTTTGCACTCCCATGGTTCTTTAGTACACAGAGAAATCACTGCTGTTTTATGTGGCCTGCCTGGTCAGAACCAAACACTGTTCCTTTTTGGTTTTTTAATTATTTTATAGCTTAAGCAAAGTACTGGAAATACCCATTCTTCTTTTTGCCTTCCCAAAAAGGGCTCCCCAAGATTTCCTTGGTTAGGCCAAGCCAGGTTAGGATCTCTTCCCTTTCCCAGCAAAGGTGGGTCAGGACACAGCCTGGGGATCACCCACTGCAGGATTTGAGGGAGCCTGTCCTTTCCCCGCTTGGAAAGAGCAATGCAGATTGTTCCTCCCCATCCTGCTAAACACAAAACTGCTACTCCTGCCTGTTCTTCATCTTGTGTGTCACGTGCAGTGGCTGCACTCTTGAGACAGGCAGCCTGGCACAGCGAGGCATCTGTGCCACCAAGGCTGCCTGTTCTCCCTCGGAGCAGAGCAAACTGTATTTACACAGAGTTTACTTTTCAGTGAAAGCATGGCCCTCTGTGCAGCCAGCTCGCTGTGTACAACTAACTGCACGTGGCTGCAGGCATCTTCCTGCTGTACTCACTCACTGTGCTGGGCTCAGAATTCCCAAAGCCCAGTGGCACTGGCTGGCTGTGTCCCCAGTGCCACTGCAGGGAGAGCACCTGTCCCTCTGTCCCTACGTGCTCCACCTGGGCTCTCCTGCCTCCATCAAGGTGTGAGTCACCAGGTGAGTGTCGTGGTGGAGAGGGAACCTGCTGGAGGGAGAGCTCTGCCCTGCATTCAGCCTTCCTCCTAAACCTGAGGTCCTGTTTCCTTCTGAGTGAACTCCTTCCCCTTGGAGAGAAACGGGTTGGATTTACAGCTGAGGAAATACCCAACTGCTGCAGGGTACGTGTGGGTTCTTAAATTAACACAGATGAGCAATAAGATGTTCCCTTTTTCCTCACCATTGATTAAAAGAGAAAACACCACACAACGCTGCCTGTGGTGATTTTCTAATAATATTTGATCACTGAGGCTGAAACGTCACCCCTGGGCTGCAATGAAGGGAATGAGCTCCCAGGACACCAGACTGGGAAAATCACGACAGGACTGGGTTCTGCAGGAGATCAAAGTCACATCTCATGCTAAAAAAACCCAGCCAAAGAAGGAAGCCTTGCAGAGAGAAGCAGCTCTGTAGCAGAACCCTGGAGATGGTGTGTTGTCCCTGCCTTCTCCCCTGCTTGAAGCAATAAGGGATTTTCTTGGGTTTCCCAGAGCACTGCCGACTCCCACACGAGCCATCCACAGGGCCAGCCAACGTGACTTTGGGAGAGAATGGGAGAGGGCTGCTCTGAAATTTCTGCTAAAAAAACCTCTCACTTATCCATGACAGTGTTTTGACAACGCAAATGGCATCTGGATGTGGGAAGAGAATCAACTGCAGAGGATATCCTGCTGCAACCACAATGCTCCCACCCCGATTCGGTGATCCTGGAAACCAGTGACAGCTCTGCTGTGGGTTCCAGTGGGTGCAGGTTTCACACCATCCCAGTTCACCCTGGGGCTGGGCAAAGGGGGCTGTCAGCCTCGCTGACACATCCTTCAGGCAATGTAAAAGGGCTCTAAATGAACACAAATGTAAATCTAGCCTTCCCAAGTCCCCTTTTATGGCACCCCATCAGTGTAAAGGGAGCTGCAGAAGGAATAAGATGCTCGTTCTGAATACAATGAACACAAGTGATTCCCCCTCAATTCAAATCCATAGAGACAAGGAGCTGTGTCTGCTCCAGAAATCTGTGCATTTACAATGTAAGAGCCCTGGATGATGGGGAATTTCCAAATCTGTTAGCCAGGGCTCTGCTAAAGAACCCCCCAGCCCCAGACAGCAGCACTTCATGGTACTGTGGGGTTCCTGTTCACACAGGAGCATCTCGGAAGGGACTGGACCCACAAGGGGAAGACAGTTCTCTCCAGACTCCATCAAGAGCTGGGGACAGGAAAACTGAAAATTCTCAGCAAGAAAATGCAGAGCAGTGGTCAAAATCATACTGAGGCTGAAACACACAGTAAAGCAAAGGGTAAGGCAGGTATGTTGTTCAAGTCAGAAGGATCCTCTTTAACTATGGAATCAGTAAAGGAAAAGCAAAATTCTTTCCAAGTCAAGACACTTCCAAACTGGCAATGGTCTCGCCAAAGAAGCAGTTCTGGATTCCTTGGATAACCCAGTACCAGGATGGTCTAACAGCAACAAGGCACTGAGTCAGGGACTCACAGGAAAAGGCTACCTGGGCTTGCCTGAACTGTGAGAGGTATAAGTGGCGATTTTTTCTTTCTCTGTATTTAAACCCCAAAAAACCTGCACACCTTTCCCTCTGCCTGCCCCTGGAAAGACTGGAGTGCTGGGATATGATGTGCTTCAATTACTGGGACATTCAGGAACACAGAACTGACCTTTTCAGTGGTGGCATTTCCACTTCCCATTTCTCTGCCACAAGGCCCCATACCCAGGAAACGTAAAGGGATAATGCAGCTGGGAATGTGAAGTGGACACAGGTGACAGAGTGAATGTTTGGTTGGGGACAGTGCAGAACAACCCCAGGGAGGACAGACATGCCACTGAACACTGAGCCCTGCTGAGAACAGAGGGCAGGGTTAGATGGGAAATTGGGAAGGAATTCTTGGCTGGGTGGGCAGGCCCTGGCACAGGTTGGGCAGAGAAGCTGTGGCTGCCCCTGGATCCCTGGAAGTGTCCAAGGTCAGGCTGGATGGGTTTGGAGCAATCTGGGCTATGGAAGGTGTCCCTGCCCATGGCAGGGGAGTGGAATTAGATATCTTTAAGGTTCCCTCCAAACCACTCAGTCTGTGATTCTGTGAACAGGCCCCTCAAGAATAACACACTGACTGGTTTTTACTGGGACACCTTACAGAGTGAACTTCACCTCTGCCAGTGTGGATCCTGCCTCCCACTACCCTCCTCAAGGCCCCAAGCACCACACCAGCTGCACAGAGGCACTGAACAGAAGCACATCTGTCCTTACACTGAGATGGAAACAACAGTGGATGTGCCACCCCTGAAGTGTCATGATACTGCAGAAGGGCATTACCCAACACAGTTTAATAAAATATTTCCCACCAATATACCTACAATTTAAAAATTCAGGCAAAATCTCAAGTATTATTAACCCACTATAGTAAGTTTAGCTCAGGACTTTCTTCTGATGGAGCCAGGAAGAGTCAGTTAAGTGATGGCCAAAGTCCAGGTTAAAACCTGCTCTGCTTTAAATGCTCCCAACAAAAACCCGAGCAGGACCTGATCATGCAGATACCTTTTAACAGCAGACAGCAGCAAAAAGATATTTTGAAACTGTTGTGGCAGTGCCTGATAGCCTCTCCCCAACACTGACAGATTCACAGGCAAGGACCAGGCATGGCACAGCACTGAGCACACCCTGGAGGTGCAGCACGCTGGCTGAAGGGAGCTGGCAAATCAGAGCTCTGGCACCACATCTGTGGCCTCTCCAAGAAACAGGACTGCCCACCTTGTGTTTCTTTTTCTGCCTCTGCTGTAACCACCCATTTAGAAACTCGCAGCTGTTTGATAGGTGGGACTACAGGGATTTTGCTTTCATGGATCTGAATTACATCCCGTTTGAAGGACAGGCTATCAGGCAAACCAGGAGCAGCCTGGCCATTTCCTGTGAATAAGACAAATACTGTGTAAGCCAAACCGGAGGGCAGAGTGTGAAAATGGGATGGATCTATTTTTCTTTAAACAATGGAACTGGGGAGGGCTTCCAGCAGCCTCCAACAGAACTCATGGGACTGCCATACCTTCCTTTTCCTCTGGAACAGAAACATTCACAGCAGCACAGGCTGTGACAGCCTGAGAAGGCCAACAGCCCAGTCTGGGCTCCTTTGGGGACAACATCTCCAGTTTTGGCCTTCACAAGCACTGCACGTGCAGCCCATGAACCAGGAACTCGAGGCTTCCCAGAACACAATACGGGAAATCCCAGAGAGAAATACAACCAGCTTGCAAATAAGTGCAAAAGAAAGAGCTGGAGCTGCAACAGCCTCATTGCAGGCCACCTGGGTCCCACTGCTGTGTCACAAGGGCCACCTCTGCCCACACAGACACGCTGCTGCTCCTTGGCTGGTTTGAGAACACCTCCAGTGAACTGGGTGAGCCCAAGAGGGGCACAGAGGTGGCACATCTGTGCCACGGCCCCATGAACTGGCCTCACTGGGTGACACCACAGTGGCCACGCCAGGGCCACTGTATTTAACTTCCTGCCAGGGCTGCACAGCTCTGACCTCTCACTTCAGCACTCATCTCTCGTGTGACTATTTCTATGGCTACGATCAAAAAGCAGGAAAAACGGTCTGGCAGCAAATCCATCTCTCCCCATTCTTTCATTTTCCACATTAACCCCTGGCTGGTGCACACCAAAACCTCCAGAGACCCGGGAGAGAGGAAGAGTGTTTTCAGCCCTGTCTCCAGAGAGCAAGTGGAGTGGGATTGATGTCACTGCTCTACCTCCTATCCAACCTTTTCCTCTGCCCTATTTCTTTGCCCGTGACCCTTTTCCATCACGGCTCCTGTAACTGCAACGATTTGTACCTATGGTTTCTTACTCAATGGCATGAAAATGATCCTCCTTTCACTACCATCCACTGCCTCCTGAACAGCACCGGCTAAACTGATGGTTCTCACTGTCACTCACTGCCAGTCCAAGGCAGCAGAAGGGCCACGGTCACCAAAGGCCACCTGGTGACACCTACGACCAGAAACACTGTGCTCCCAGTGGGAACCACACGCCCGAATTGGGACACAGACCGCAGAAATCTGCCATTAGCCCGTAATTTCCTGTGCATTTTCCGCTTTGAAAACGCCACAAAACCACGGAGAGCCCAGGGATGCTGCACCCCCGGGTGCCAGCCCTGCCCTTGCACAGAGGCTCAGGAGTCTCAGGGGGCTCCCAGGGGGCCCCAAGGCGGATCCAAGGCACATCCCAGGTAGCTTCCAGGGGGCTCCCCGGGGAATCCAAGGTGGCTCCAAGGGAGCTCCAAGGCGCTCCCAGGGGGCTCCAAGAGGCATCCAGGACAGATACAAGGCAGATCCAGGGGACATCCAAGGCAGATACAAGGGGGCTCCAAGGGGCATCCAAGGGAGCTCCAAGGGGGTTTCAAGACAGAAACAAGGCAGATCCAAGGCGGCTCCCAGGGGGCTCCAAGAGAGCTCCACGGCAGATCCCAGGAGGCTCCATGGCGGCTCCAAGGGGGCTGCCAGGGGGCTCCAAGGGGGATCCAAGGAAGCTCCAAGGTAGCTCCCAGGGGGCAGATCCCAGGGGGCTCCCAGGTAGATCCAAGGGAGCTCCAAGGCAGCTCCAAGGCAGCTCCAAGGGGCCTCCAAGGCTGCTCCCAGGGGGCTCCCAGGGGGCTCCCAGGCAGATCCAAGGGAGCCCCCAGGGGGTTGGCAGGGCGGTCCCCCGCCCGCGGTGCGGGGCCGGCAGGAAGGCGCTGCGGGCCGCCCATTGTGCGGCCGGAGGGGCTGCACAAAGCGCCCGGCCTTTGTTCGCGGGAGCGGAATCCCACGGCTCCTTCCCTCCCTTTTTCCCTTCCTGGTTTTTGTTTCGTTCCCCGCTGCCCCTGCCCGCTCCCCGCTCGGCCCTGCTCGGGCTGGGGGGCTCGGGCCCCGCGGCGCCCCTGGGGCCGGGAGGGCGCGGCTGCCCGCGGGCCTGGGCGGGTGTGCGGTGTGTGCGGGGGCGGTGTGGCGGTGTCCCCCCCTGTCCCCCCATGTCCC
>WBMV01007315.1:374-79654 GCA_013396655.1 Campylorhamphus procurvoides
ATCGAGGCCATGCTGCTGAAAATGCAGCTGCACTGGGCAGGGCCCATCTCCAGGATGAAGGATCACTGCCTCCCTAAGATTGTGCTCCATGGGGAACTCACCACTGGCTGCCGCAAGAGAGGAGCCCAAAGAGAGACACAAGGACTCCCTGAAACAATACCTCAGCCTTGGCCATATTGACCACCATCAATGGTCCACCCTGGCCTCCAAATGGGAGAAATGGAGACACACCATCCATAACGCTGCTGATTCCTTTGAGAACACATGTAGAATCAGTCTGGAGGAAAATAGGCAATGCAGGAAAAACCATGCCTTGCCTGTAGTGCCGATGGAGACTTTTTGCTGTGCCTTTTGCAATCGGACTTGCTTATCTCACACTGGCCTTTTTAGCCACAAACATGCTTGTAGCAAGTGTGGGTAGAGCCCTTGTAAATCTTCATTTGCGAAGCCTAGCCATGATGTAGATACTCTATACCTCCTTCAAGAGTGTACTTCGGGCTGGTAATCCCTGCTGCTCTAGGCAAAGTGGAGCTGACTACTAGTCACTTTGTCACTGCAGCTCAAGAATACCATGACCTTTTATACCAGAATAAGACCTTCTGTGTTCTCTCTCCAGACTAGCAGCCATATCCAGGTCCATACACAACAGCAGGTGTTATGAATTTTCTGCTTAAAATGAAAATACAAGAAAAGTGACCATATTTGCTAGAATAAGAATTGGTTCACAAAATAATTGCTAAGTAAATATTTGATCAACCAGTTGCTTTCAGTCTCTCTTCAATGAAGATTAGTTGAGTGGAACTTCATTTCTGCTCATTTCAGTAGCTGTTAGTCCAGTACATTTTGGCCAGCCCCATGATTTCAGAGACAAAGCATTTTTCAGCCAGATACAGATGAAATCAGCATCAGTGTTTTAACACATAAATACTTAGCATCTTTGAAGTAAGTTCAGCCACTCAGTAGTAGTTCAGAAATACAAGACTGTGATGTCAAAGGTGCCATTTCTACCTTTGGGGTCCTCAAACCGTCTTGGGTGGAATTATACCACCCATACTGAATATCAGTATTATGGATATGATGTTTTCACTTAGAGTACAAAAGTGGAGTGAACAAAGCTTTACTGCATCTTTTCACTATGTGTGCAGTTATAATAGAAATGTCATTTCATACATATTTCAAATTTCAAACTATAATTTAATAGACAGAGACCTGCAGTCAATAATCAAGAATCACTTAAATAGCTGAATAAGGCTAATATTTTTTTTGCTTCTTCTCCAGCTATCTAAGCTATTTCTTTTAAACTCAAAAGAAACCCAACCAAACCAAAAAAACCCCACCACCTCTCAGAACATTATTTTTCAATTTTCTGTTTTAATTACAGAACCTAGTTTGTATCAATTAGTAATTTAAATAGCACAGCATCACTGAGCATGAAGTAGTCTCACTCTGGGAGGGAGGGAAAGGCAGGAAAGTGCTTTATTTTTTTTTGTCACATGCATCAGGTCTGCAGGGAACCATCTCCAGCTATTTTATCCAAGAAAGCAAGGCATGGGGTGAACAGTAAGATGTCTGTCACTTTCCCAAGTTTCTTACAGCCCAAAATCACAATGTAGTTCAGTCACTGTGTTAGTTCCAGTCCATTCTGGAGAAAGGAAGGTTAGGGATTTAGCTAGAGGGTAATAAAACACATTTACAAATAATTTTACTACCTTGTGCCACTCATCTGTGCAACAGGCATTGGAGTAAAAGCAGCAGAGCTACCATAGCACCCGTGATGGATGGAGAGGCTAGAGGAGAGTAGCAGCCAGAGCAACAGACCACAGGAAGTTTGGCAGTAGGGACAGTGTGCCTGAGACCACAGAGGAACTGCAGCCCTTTCTGCACATCCTTCACCCTGCTTGCCACAGCACAGCATGTTTTTAATTAGCTTTTTCAGAGCAGCAGGGACTGTGCAGTGTTGGTAGATATCGATTCAGCACACATCCATTCAGCATCCATTCAGGTGACATATAAGAGGAATGTAAAAGCCTAAATTTGGGTAAATTATCAATTTACCTTTACAGATACATGCATTTTTTGTGTGGCATAAGATTTGCTACAGATTGTTTGCATGCTGAGTTGACCAAATCCAACCAAAAGCATTTTGCTAAACTCATTCATTTTAATGTCTTCAATTTAATATGCTGCAGTTAACTTTCCATGGTACAGCTTTGTTTTCAACCAAGACCAGTGAAAATGTCCTCTGAGGTCCTCACCTGCCTCACTAGGTGCATACCTCTATGGTGGGTTAACCATGGCTAATGGCCGAACACCCACCTAGGTGTTCTCTCACTGCCCTCCTCCCTAGAAGGTCAGGGAAGAAAAGATAAAAAGCTCGTGGTTGAAATAAAGTCAGGCACATCACATGCAAACTACCATCATGATCAAAACAGACTCAATTGTGGAAAAATTAATTTAGTTTATTACAAATTAAAATAGATCTGGATGGTGAGAAATCAAGGCAAAACTTAAAAGCCACCTTCCTCCCACTCCAAACCCTCTTCACAGGCTCAACTTCACTCCTTTATTCACAGCTTTTCTGCCCTGCCTCAATGAAGGGTGCAGAGGGATGGGGAAAGGGGCCTGAGGCCAGCTCATAACAGCTCCTCTCTCCTGCTTCTTTCCCTTCAAGCTTGTCCCCTGTTAGAGCACGGTGACTCCACAGGCTGCAGGGCACTGTCTGCTCTGGTGTTTGCAGCACTGTTTCTCCCTATCACCAGTAGGCAGCACAACACCCAGGGTGTGGAACTCTCTGCTTTCCTCTATACATTGTACTATTTCTCTGTTTAAAGTGATCATTATGTCAGGAAAGACAAGTGGAAGGAGGAGAAGAATAGCAGCTGCACAAGAAAGCAAAGTACCATATTTAATAAACCAAAAATATTGCTATTTTCCTTCTTCTTCCACAATTTCCTTCACAGTTTTTCAAGCAGATGAATATCTTCACCATTGTCTTGACAATCTCTTTGGTTTAACTCTATCAGAGACTGAACTGTGCTCACACAAAAACTATTTTTATTTTCATTTTGTTTCACTAGCTCCCTGTTTAGACCCATCATCTTCTAATAGATGAAAGAAAATGTAACCATTTGTTAGTCTTCTGAGCATCTTCAAGGAAAAAAAAAATCACACTAATGTGCTAAATTGCTGTATTTCAAATCCATCACCTTAATTTGGTAGAAACCACACATACACATGCACACACACGCATGTGTGTACATATCTTCTATGAGATATGCTCAATAATTTTTCAGATACTTATATACTCATTGTCTTTCATGCCCTTCAGTACCTTACGTCACATATATGGTGGTTTTGTTCGTAAAACAAATACTCTTATTTCTCGTAGTAATTTGGCACTCTGAATATATTTCCAGTAAAATATTCAGGTTTTCAAGTCAATAATTTTAGCTCTTTCTTTTGGCTGCTCAGCACTGTTGTGGCTCAGATATTTGGATATGCATACACACAGAACTTTGTGGGTTCTGGAACCCTTGGGTGTTTACAGAGCTTGTTGATCCCTGTGAGCTTTAGACAAACTGCAGGGATTGTTAATGATCCAGCATCAGATCTGAGTGTCTCCATTGCTTTTAAAACCAAGGCATATACATTCTTTTCTTTAAAATCTGATCTTGAATGCAGTCATAAACTTAAAAGAAGTTTACTCTGCGTGTCCTCTAACATGGAATATTGTGATTAAGACCAGAAAGGTGGAAAAAAATTCTTTTTTTTTTTCCATGGCAGCATTGTAGAGTGTTAAAATCCAATAAGATTGAGAAGGTCAAATTGGGGAAAAAAACACAGAATAATGAGGTTTTGTCTGAGATTAAAACAAACTAAAAAGTTTGATATGGTGTTACCAGCCTACACATATGACAGGCAGAATAATCAGTACTTTGAAATGAGTCTATCAAGGAGAACTAAATTTCATGATCTAACTGACGTATGTGGTTTGTGTGGCTTGTTCATTCCATAAAGTTTCTCTGGCTTTGGAGAGATGCAACGTTTTAACAAAAATATTAGAAATACTTCTTATTTATTCCTAATAATTGGGAATAAAAAGACTAGGAATAAAGACTGGGTTTATTGCGAACAAGTGCCTGTAAAAAAATTCCAAGGACTTAATCTCTACAAGCAAAGAAACTTACCTGTGTTCGCTATGTCATTTGCAATACATACATTAAAATTATGGGGTATATATATATATATATATATATATATCTATCTCAACCCCAAGATTATATAATATCAACCCTAAGGTTAAAAAAATAGTTGTAGTAAGTCAAAGTTTTATTTTCAGCTGCATTAGCTTGAACAAAAAAAATGTCTATATTGCTTTCATCAAAGTTATTCACATCTGTGCTCAAGTAAATGGGTAAAAAAGCTGTGGCTGGCAATTTAACATTCAGAGCTTGTTCACATATTTCTCTCTACTTTCACAGTGTACAAAATGTAAAACTAGAGCATTTCATAGAATACAATCCACTTTTGCTCACATGAAAAGTAGAATTCTTTGTTGCTATAAAGGTGGACAGATGGCCGGTAGAAACCAAAGATTTCAATTCAAACAACTGAAATACATGCAGAAGTGAAATAAAATCCTTCTATTATAATGAAAAATCTCGGATTTTTTTCACTAGTTTGTAACTAATACATGGGGTGCATTGAGAAACAAAAGAAAGCAGACATTTTTCTCAGGCACAAGCATAAACTGCAGATCATCACTGAAAAATTAACTTATGATTGTGTTTTATTGGGTACATTGCCCAGGAAGCTTTTTGTTTATTCTCATCAGTCTCCTGTCCTCTGTTATTATAATTTACAAGTGCAAAGGCAATTTAATATATCCTTGTTTAAAACACTTCAGAATCTAGTGGCTGTTTCCAGTAGCAGCACTATGTGGATTTACTCTTGCATAATTGCCCTTAGCAAGTACTAGAGAAGAAGGATTTTCAAATTCACATGAAAGGAGGGACTGATTAGAGTATGGTATTTATGATGATAGCATTAAATTTCACTTCAGATTCTCAATATCATGACCCTTTCCTTATATCTTAACTCTCTGAGATAGATAACACAAGTGTGTCTAGAAGGAGATTTTGTTGCCATGATTTCAGAGTGCCCTGAAATAACAATTGAGAAGTAAACACCATTATTTAGTACCATCAGTGCATACTATTAGTAAGAAAACAAGTACTATGCAAATCAGAGAAGAGCAGAAGCAGAAGTGACTGAAAAAGGGCTAGAGAGAGGAAATATACTGATTAATAATTGTAATACTAGTACACTTTATTTTCCCAGGTATCACCTTTTATCTAGAATGGTACACAGTGAAATTATTAAAATACTTATTTGTGGAGTCTTAATGTAAATAAATAAAGCCAATAATCTTTTCTTTGAAGAGTGAAGGAGGCTGTCTAATGCCATGTAGCCACTGTAGCCTAACAATGACAGTCCACCAAAGCCAAAGTAATATATCCATCAGAGATCAGGACCTACAGGAAGCAAAGTGGGGGTTTTCCAATTTTTTTGCCTAAGTCACCCTGCTATATACACAAGAATGGAATGGTATACCAGCTTAGTGGAGTGTCTTGTCTGCCAGACAAGGAGCCAATAATGGGAAGAGAATATGAAACACAAAAAGTAAAGGAAAATCAAGCGATTATGTGAAACTAGGAACAAGTCCAAACCAAGTCTAACAGCTTTTAGCTATAACTAGGAATAAATTGCAAATAATCCAGTAATGGAACAATTTTTTACAAGATAGTTCTTTTCTAAATTGAGAGTTTTAAAACCAGTAAAGAATAAATCCATGCACCAACTATGTAATTTGCATGTAAACTGAAGCTTTTCTTAATCTCATTATTGTGAATTCCAGAGCTGTGCATCTCCTTAACAAACATTAACTAAAATGAAAAGCTATTTTGTCTTGAGCAAGGTCCAGATCCTACTTGTCTCATCTAAGTAATAAATGGATTCCTATTTCTGTGACTTTGTTTAAAAAGTGTTTCTTTTTTTCAGCATAGGAAAACTGCCTGCTATTCTTTATATTTACTTCTGCTGTGCTAAATGTCTTTTCAAACATTTAGGGTTCTTATTTTCTTGTTTGTTCTGCTGTTTCACACAGAGAAAGGCAGCAATGAGAAGTAAATCAGGCAGACAAGAAGCTCTGCACTTGCCGGATTTTGGTTTGTACTGCCACATTTGTCACTTTGGAATAAGGGTAAGCACTGTTCTGAGCAGGTCTCAGTTGGTAAAGCCCAAAGCAAAAAGCTGAAAATGAAAGCTTTCCTCATACACTACCTCTATTGCCTCTATTGCTGGCTCCAGGGCTGCTCTCTTTTTGGTTCAGGGCATTCCAAAAGAATTCTACTGTTCTCAGCCTGGTGCATGCATCCTCAGAGATGAGATCAGATCCCAGAAATCCCTTCTAACCTCTGTTCCCTATACATGTGCCATAACTAATATTTTTCTGCCCAAGGGAATGACCTGAAGTTGTGTCAGGGGACAGAAAGGTACTTCATCCAGGTGTTGGGGACTGGAACAGGTTCCCCAGGGAAGTGGTCACAGCATCAGACCTGAGAGAATTTAAGAAGCATTTGGATGATACTCCCAGGCACATGGTGTGACTCTTGGGGATGGTCCTGTGCAAGGCTAAGGGTTGGACTCATTGATCCTTGTGGGTCCTTTTCAACTCAGCGTATTTTTTGATTCTTCTCTTTTACTGGGATTGAGGATGTTCCTTTTTTCCCATCTTCATTCACTTGTAGTGGCCATGGCATGTTCAAGGCCAAAGGAAAATAGTAGTTAAAATCATAAGATCACAGAATCACAGCATGTCAGGGACTTTAAAGGTCATCTATACCCAATCCCCCTGCCATGACATCTCCCACCAGAACAGGTTGCTCAAGGCCTTATCCAGCTTGGCTTTTAACATTGCCAGGATTGGGGCATCCACAATTTCCCTGAGCAACATGTTCCAGTGCCTCAGTACTCTCACAGTAAAGAATTTCTTCTTGATATCTAGCCTAAATTTCCCCTCCTTCAGTTTGTGCCCATTGCTCCTTGTCTTAGTACTCCAGTTCCCAATGAAGAGTTCCTCTCCAGCTTCCTTGTAGACTCCTTTCAGACACTGGAAGGTTGTTATGAAGTTCCCATCTTATGAAAGGTTATTTTTTTGGCCCTGGGTCTGCTTATAACCTTCTTATCCATCCATGGAGGCCTCCTGACATTTTTAATTGATTTCCTTCTTGTCAGGATGTATTGCTCCTGAACTTGAAGGAGGTGATCCTTGAATATCAACCAGCCATTCTCAAGCCCCTCTCCTCTCCAGGGCTCTATCCCATAGGATCCTACTAAGCAGGTCCTTGAAGAAATTAAAGTTCAGAATCCTGAAGTCCAGAGCAGTGAGCTTGCTGCGTGCCCTTCTCATTGCCCTAAGTATCTTGAACTCCACCACCTCGTCGTCACGACAGGCAAGGCTACCTTAGAGGATCACATTCCCTATCAGCTTCTCCCTTTGGTGAGCACAAGATCTAGCGTAGTACATCTCATTCTTGGATCCTCAATATCTTGTATAAGGAAGTTGTCATGGGCACACCCTCAGGGAAACTCCGAGATTGCTTGTGCAATCTGTTTTCAACAGCTCGTTAGATATTTGCCCTCAAAAAATTGTGATTTTTCAGTCTAATCTTTCTTTAAAAATTCCATTTTATTGAAGCATCTCACACAAAACTTGCTTCACTGAAGAGTTTTTCATATCTACAGTGAACATGACAAAACAGGATTGAAGTTAAGCTTGTCTTTTCTCACTTATATTTATAATTTGCAAGAATTTAAGTATTTGATAGTTAATTTATGGCATCTTTTTCTCAATCTGCAAGTAATATAAACTTCTACCTCAATGCAGGTAGCTCTACTGAACGTCAGGATGTGTCAGAGCTAGTTGCTTTGAGGCTGGAGTGTTTTCTGAGCCTAGTCCATGAATTGCCTTTCTTATGCTTTTGTGGAAGAGGACTGTAGCAGTGTAGCTGACTGTATTTTTTCTATTCTCATCTGACTGGTTTCAAAACCAGACAACTATTATTATCTTCTTTCTGGATTATTTCAGTATAAACTGAAGATCTTTTCTAAAGTGAAAAGAGATTTCAGATCTTTTACTTTTTGATACAAGAGATATAAATGCCATAATGAGCATTATCCTCTGACAATTAGGAATTTTGAAGTATCAGAACATAAAAAAAAGACAAATATTATGTTTGTCTACTTTCTTTTGAAATCATCAGAAAACGTTTTTATCTTCTTATTGAACTGAGATCAGCAATTATTCAGACAAATTTCTAGGGAACTCAATTTTGTTTTAACATATAATATATTGGAAAAAAAACTAATCACACACAATAATAGTTATACTGAGGTAATATGAAATACTTGATTGATGTTTTTGATATCTCACTAAGACTGCATGTTTAGAAATATATTGGCATGGGAGAACAGAAGTTAAGAACTGCTGATTGCAAAAAATAATACTTTATTCATGCATGCACAGGTATGATGATTGTTAAAACAGATCTCACATATTCCTTAGTTTACTAAGATATTGTTTTAGCCCGAGTTAGATGCAGTATCTAATTGCCAATTGCAATGTATTATGTTTATATAATATGATACTTATTTTTTCCACTTGAGTAGATAAAGTGGGTATCTATTTGTATTATCATGATGTTTGAGTCAGTAGAGGTTGATTAGTTGCATTGAATACCCGCGAAAGCAAATGCAGTCTCCTGAATAAAAATTGGCAGCTTTTGTGGCATGTGAATGTAAATCAACAAACAAGAAGAAACATGTACTACTCTGCCTAAAGTCCTCATGTTCTTGTTATGTGGCCCATTCACACCAATGAAATTGCAACATTTTAAATTTCTCCAAGTTTGTCCTTTTTTCTTTCCCAGATAATTAATATTCTTGGCATTGCTTAACAATAAATAGAGAGATACAGCCCTTAATTGAATGGCATATGTTATTTCCTTTTAGCAACGTGTGGATAAAGTGCATCCCTGTTACTGTGTTTGATAGAGTTCATTTGGGTGAAGAGGTTCTGCTTTGGATGAGCTGTGTTTTCCACTAATGAGTATTTTCTATATATTGCTTCTTATGAAGAACTGATAACCTTGTAATAATCTGTTTTGACAGTATTTTCCTAGAAAATATTGTGTTAAATATTTTTAGACATGAGGGATCATGGACATATGGATATAGTGGTGTGCGCCTTCTCTAATTATATGCATTATACAATTTGCCATTGTTGGAGACTGTTGTACCATCTTTCATTCATTTAATAATGCTTTTGCAAATTGGCAGATAGCATTTGGGCTAAAATACACACAGAGTTTTTGCAGGAATAAAACATGCTCTGCCTTTTCTCTAGTGTAGAGTAATTTGTCAAGTAATTAGCCAACCTAATTAAATTTTTGTAGCACTAATCAAACGAATATGCTAAAATTTTCTTTGCACAGCCAGTTTGCTGTCTGCTTGCATTTAACTTGATGGTTTGAAAGAGGCCCTACTATGTCTGCCACTCCACTTAATCACCTCATTTGCATTTTATATTGGTAAATCAAATAAAGCACCAGTGGCTTTTAGTATGATTGACTATGGTCAGGGCTGTTCAGATGGGACTTTTTCACAGAAAATTAGGCACATTTTAATATGAGTGAGTCTGTGCTTTCAACATTCAGCAAACTACATTCACTCAGCTAATTAAAAGTGCTTGTTGCTTTTTGCCGATGTATGATAGATTTATCCAGCTGGTGTGTCCATTTTCTTTTACATAATTTCTTGATGGAAGTTTTTATCTTTATACATAATAAGATTGTCTAAACAACACTTCAAACCAATTTGCAAGAACTATATAAATAATATCTTGCAGAAGCTATTTACTTTGAAAGAAATACACTTGCTGTTCAGCAAACTGATTAAGTTATATATCTTTGCTTTTATAACATTTTAGAATATAAACCCTAACACTATAAAATTTTCTGATTCTGTCTTTACTGAGCCAGAATACATCACTTTCCTAAAATCATGGGAAAAGCTGCTGAAGGTTATCCTTGGCAGTTCTGTCTTTATGTGGAGTTTGGTCCTCCTTTGGATTAGGTCAAAATTCAGACTCAAAACTTCACGGATGAAACTGCTTATAGGAAAAGTTATTTATATTCATGGGGATGCCTTCATTGTTTGTTATTTTGAAGGATTCTTTATGATAGATGAAGCATTTCCCAGAATGAGAGTGGAAATTTATCTTTTTCTCAAGATGCAATAAGGGCACAAGTATCAAAATGCATTGACTGATCAGTTGAAGCTCATATCTCTGCTAGTAATAGATGGAAAATTAATTTCATTGACATATGTCCAAAAGAAATCCATTTTTCATTATTTTTTTTGAATGAACTAACCAGATCTAAACTGGTAGTAAGGTAAAAACACAACAAAATGAAAGACTTGATGATAAACAACCTAAACATCCTAAGAGAACTGTGTTCACACAGAATCATTTAGTACCTCTCATACATATACATATACATGTATATACGTACACATATACATGTACATAATCTTTCATATATATGTTTTCTTTTCTAAAAGGGTCTCCCAGACCATGAAATAACTACCATTCCAGGCTGAGAGCTAACACAAGATAATGCAAATTTCAAGGACATAATTTTGGACACAGACAGTAGATAACATGAATTTTTGCATACCTGTACCCTTCAACAACTATCTGGCTCCAAAAAGCAGTCTACGTTCAAGAGGCTGATGCTGCCCCCTTGCTGGCATGGTAGTGAGCCTTGGCCAGCCCTTTTGTAGATGGTGGAAGGATGAACTCTGCATCTTTCCAAAAAATATTATAGACATGAGCAGATGCTTGTGACAGTCTTTCCCTTAGTGGAAAGTAAGGAAGAGAAGAAATTCAGCCGCAAAAACACCAATAAATGTGTCAGAGAGGAGCTAATTTAACAAAACATTACATACACATTTTTTACATGGATCTGAAGCAAAGTTTTCACATACAAGCAACAGGACCTTTCCCTGAGGTGCCTGCAGGGCACCTCCTTTTAATAAAATCACAACAGAAATAATTTAAGAGGGCAATCTTAAACTGTTATAGGTATTTCTTAAGGGAGTATGTATCTAAATCTTTAGTCATGTGATTAGTCTCACAGATTGAAACTGAAGGCTCATATAAAGAAATCCAAATTTATTGCATAAGGTTGTTTTAGATTTGGGTGGGAAGGGAATGAAGGAAAGTGCCAAAATGTATGATAGAAAGTAAATGATAAAAACAGCAAAGAATTATGCAAATATAAGAAAACCATTATTTCTGCGTGCTCAATTAAAGATAATACAATATTGTACCTAACTGCAATGCTTAGATACCCACCTTATTGTTCAGAGAGTCAGACTTAAAGATGGAGATTACATCCATCTGTATTACTGCTTGCACAGTGTGGTTCATTAAAATTCTTGAGAGTTTTTGGGAAGTTTCTCTGAAAACGTTCTTCTTAAAATCTCAAAATGCTAGAAATTAAGGACCAAATCCCATGCCTTTCCCTGATGATGGAAAGTGTCCTTGGATGTGGAAGTGGACTTAACCATGAAATATTGGAAGGGGGAAAAAAGGCTCAGTAGTGGTCATAGAGAACTCAGAAGAGATGCTTGAGCTGAGCCCTTGACCCACAATGTACAAATGTAACAGATGTCTAAGTACTGTAATACAGCTTTAATTAAACATAGGCCAAAACCTCCTTGCTCTAAGCTCATGAGAGATTATCTTAAGAATTTGGCATTGTTCTGGCTGAATTGTCCCTGGTCCACAAGAAAGGCAGTAATGCATTGTGTGTTTTGGTAGTGGGCTGGGATAAAACAAGCTATACTACATCCTGCAGTTACAGATCATTTACCTAAGAACACTGGGTGAACTCCCTTTCCTATGCCTTACCATGCCTTAGCTGATTCAATACACAAATGTTTCTGGTAAACTTCTTTGGGATCTCTTGTTTCTAAAAATGCATAGTGGTGTAATACAGTTTTGAGGAATATTCTGATTTATACTGGTCTTCTATATCCTCATTTACATGTGTAAAAAATCTCATTTGAAAAATCCTCAAAGACATGCAGTCTTTTTACTCAGTACTTAGATAAGAAAACAAATAAACAGAATCAAGTTGTTAAATTTTCTTGATTTGATATTACAACTGTCTGGCCTTTTAATTGCATTTTAATGAATTAAATTCAATGAAGTGTTATGTTCAAACTGTGAATACTTTAATCACACTAAGAATTTATTCTGAATATCTTGTGCTACTGAATAGCATGTTGATGTAAATTTAAGTGAAAAATTTTATTGTCAGTTGAAGACTATGGGTTACCTCTGAATTAAAAAAAAAAACAACTAAAAAAATTAAAAAAAAAGAGGAAAAAAAGCCAAGACCAAACAAAAATGCTACAAACCGAAACAAACAAACAAACAAAAAGAAACAACCTATATATTCCTTCCTACTTTGAGATTTAAAAGCACCAAATGTGGCATTCGCTTCATTTCCAAAAATAATACTTCTTGATAAATCACAAAGGCCTTGTGGCACCATAAATGTTATGTTTTTAATCTAAGAATTTGTTATTCTGACATTTGTTATTCTACCAGGTAAAGTATATAATTTCCCAGTTTGTGAATCTCATTTGTACTAGTCCAAAAACCGACATAGAAGTTGCTTTTATTTTTTTGTCAGTTTTTAGAGTTTTCAGTAGTTTTTATCCATTTAAAACTGCTATTTTTAAATCCCAATTCTTGTGCCTCAAATTTGCTGTAAGTGTATAAATGAGCTACAAATGCATTCTGCATAATAATATAACATTTATTGCAATTCATTGCTACTAAACTCATAAATACATGTTAAAATTAAGAAGATAGATTTCCACGTCTTAGCTTAATTTGGAAGACATAAGGATCTCTATGAATTTCATCCCACATTTTCTTTCTTTTACTCTGGAGAGAACAGAGTAAATGCTGGCATTAATTTTCAGTTATTCAATTATTCATTCAATATGAACTGTGAACTCTTCAGGAACTTTAAAGAATCCAGCCTTGTTGCCTTCATCTAAAGCTTTTTCTGTATTGGATTAGAAGATCATGCTTTCAGTGAGAGTCAGCTGATATAAGGAAGTTTGCTTTCTGCTCCCTACTGTCCCCATGAAACCAACTCTTTAATCCAGTTTTCAGTACTGATTTCTATCCTTCCTCACAGCTGAGGATACGTTTGCTTGTTTTGGAGAGTATTTTGTGTTTATGTATGCGGGGAGGGAGTTAAAATTTAATTTCTCTGCCTCTTACCCTATAATCTGTTTCTGACATGTGTCTGTGTGGAGCTTGAGCTGAGCTCTCTTCTAGCTGTTTATTGAATTTTTATCTCATGATTACCAGTGATTAGGAAGTTTGTATTAGTAAAATATTATAGGTCACAGTTCTGAAATGGTTGAATGTCTTCACCTAAACTGTATAGCGAGCCTATTTAACACTAGCTGTGCTGTCTCCCAGACTTGAATGTTCATCACTACAGTAGTAAAAGACAAACCAACTGCCAAGTGAAACACTTGTGTGTGCCTGTATTATTTGATGTCTGGAGGAGAGAGCTTTCAGAAATGTAACCTGTCTTGTTTGTTTAAAAAATGTACTCTTTATTAACAGTAGACCTATTCTTCATCAGAGTGAAGTTCAGTCTCCTTGTAAAAATAACGTATTCTTAGAGGATTTTGCTTCTAATCTTTGTGTCTGCCATTCAGAAGAAAACATGCCTTCCTACTGATGTTCAGAAAATAATTGATTTTATTTTTTTAGTACAGATTTTACACTGCAGTCTGAACTCAGGTTTACATTTGCAGCCAAATATGAAAAGTGTAATTGCTCTAAAAGTTACATGTAACTAGATTGCAGTTATAAACCAATTCACCTTCTTAGAAGTGAACGTCTGAAAATGTCCTCCTTAAAGGAACAACTTGTAGTGTATAACCTCTTGAGCTATGCTTAACACTTGATGAGAACAAAAACAGGAGGAATTTATGCAAAGCAACACAGAGTAACTCTATACACCAAATGGCACAGTTTAAAACGTATGTGTGCTACATACGCACTGCAACAGACTCTAAGCTGCATCAGCTGATCATGCATAAACAGGAACCACAGTAAGCAGCTGCTGTCAGACCTAAACAATAGCATTTTGAGCAGTTTATTTAACTGAACTAATTCTACAGAGACAACAGGTTTCTTCCTATTGTTACAGGCTGGCAGTGAAGCAGAACGTCAAGCATGTCTCTCAGTAGAGGGCTTGTTTGGTCTCTTTGTGTGGCATTTATAGCATGGTCTGGTTAATGTCAGTCTCTGCTTTATGGGTATTCTCTTAAATCCTGAAATTTTACCCAGACTATTACTAATAAACCAAATCTTCTCAGAGAAGCAATGTATATTTTCCAGCCAGTTCCATGAAAACTTCTAAACCTCTTTTAGCTGTGTGTGGCTGTATTTCATTCGATCTTTTGCATACTACGGTGCTCTTTTTTTTTTCTTCTTTTTAATTCCTGGTTTTCCTTCCATGGGGGATTTAGCCTTTTATATATCATTTTTTTAACATATTTTTGTTCCATAACTTTATTTCTTATGACAGCCTTTGATATACAGAAAAGCATAGGTTCCTTATATCAGCTATGAATACCAATGTAAGGAAGGATCAGCTATCATGTTCTCATAAGCTAAAATAACATTTATTATTTGGTACCATAGATGCATTGATAAAGCTTTTTTTCTGCTTTCTGATTTCTGGGCAGAAATTACCCCAAATACAAGGCCAATCTGAGGCACAGCCCACTTTGCCTTGGTAGAATCAGCCATAAAAACCACAGATCCTGAATGGATCATAAAAAATGTTTTCAGAAAACTTTCTTCCTCATTTCTGCGAGTAATTTATCAGTAAATGACTTTTCTCTTTCCTTAACTACTTGGACAGTTCCCCTGTGGTCAGTACATCACTAACAGCAGTTAATGAATTGAAGAAATGCCCAAATTTTTTACATCTTTTTGTGTAACGAATATCACACTGTATTTTTCAGGGCTCTCACAGTGACAGTACTTTGAAAGATTGTGATTTCTGAATACAATTTTAATATACCATTTGCACAAATAATGTTTTATAAGAGAACTTAGCATTAAAGCAATGCTAACAGGAAATTGAATTAGAAAGCTGAAGCAAAAGAAATAACTCAAACAAATGTTGAAAAATATTGAAATTCTGACTGAAAATGCTCTCCCTCCCAGAAAAAAAAAATTTTAAGAGGTCAAACAGATCAATCCTTCACAGCAAGAGCAAGTCTGGGGTTTGCTGTGCTTCAGTGATGACTGGTGTACATGGTGAAACAGGGATGACAGCTGTACCCAATGTGAACTCAGTTTGGTATTGTCTGTGCAGCAGATACCCTGTTCTTGACTATTGAGACTGGGCAACATGTTAGTGGTCATGATTAGTTTTGACTATGAGTTGTCTACAGCTCTTAAACAACTCACATGTTTCTCTGCAGAGTTCATCCTACCAACACTGGACCAGTACAGAAAAAGCTGTAAGCTAATGTCCTGACAGGGTGGTGAGAGTCAGCAAGAGTTTCTGCACCCAGTGCTGCACCATTACATTGGATTCAGCTACCCAGGACAGGACTGTTTATAATAATAGAACCATAGAATTATTAAAGTTGGAAAAGGCCTGGCTACTTTATATTTAAGAACTACTCTGGGATTTCATCAATTTTTCTGCACTACAGGATGTGACAGCTTTTGACTCTGGAACATGAAAAAAATATAACCCCATAGATCAGAAGCATTGGCTATCCACCATACTCTTGACTGGTCTTGGTGAATATCATCATATCTGTATTAAAATACTATGGGAATTTAGTAGGAGTTTTATGCTTGGTTTGGCGTTGGGTTTGAGGGATCTTTTAATGTAAAAAAACTTTGACATCAATAGAATCATTCTGTCTTTCTTTTCCTCTTAGCTGCTGAATGGAAAATAATGCCTTTGTATCTGGGACAAGATTACTATCTTCTTCAAATATCAGATTCAGACTTCTTGGAAAGTATGCAATCTTTCATTCTTAATGTATAAAATATTAAAAATCTCCTAGTATGGTTATAAAGTATTTCCTGGTATTCTATACTCTGCTATAATAAAGATTTTATTGTTCTTTTGTTTATAAATTACTGATAACTATTCCAACAAAGAAAATAAATTAAAAAAACCAATTACAATATTTTATTATTAAACCTTAGTGATTTTGCCTCTGTTTCTTTTCAACACCATAGCTGAATGCTGAGGACCTGGTAGAGCTGTAAACTCCATGTGAATTTTTTCCATTTTCCTTCACACATTTATCACATCTATCCACAGATACACAGTATGTACTCACATGTCCATTCAGCTTCATTATTGAGATACTCAGATTTCATTTTAAGTTCCTATTTGATAAATTAATTTCTTTAAGTAATATTTTACAGCTTGTACCTCACATATCTATAAAGCAGAATAGGAAGCATAAACTGGAGTTTATTTAATAGTTCTGGCCACACACAGTAGAAGAGGCTGTGTGTGCAGGTGTTTGCTGGGGTTCCCAGGTGGCAGCTGCTTTCCCTTCTGCAAAGCCGTGTACCTGGGTGCAGCAGCTTAGATCTGACGCCGGCACTCCAGCTAGTAAGAGAGTACCCAGCTCAAGAAGATACAGCACAAGGCATGAAACTGAAAGCAAATTATAATATTTCAGCAGCCTTGCCTGAAGTTAAAGGCTTAGTTCCATCTCAGTTGGAAGAGTTTTGGCAAAGTGACCATTGACCTACTTTTCTGTGTAGAAGTTGTATATATATATATATGTACATGTGACAAATGTTTCTCAACCTTCAACATTAATAATAAACACAAATTATAGAACATTTGTCAGAAAGAGGCTTCTTGTTTTCCATTTATGAGGAAAGGCAGAGGCCAACAAATGTAGAGGTAATGAGATAAGACTCATCTACTCTATATGTCTTCTATCTTTAGAGAAGGTGCATGTGTGATGATGGAGCCCCAGGCACAGGGATAAGGCCACACCTCCTCTCATTCCATTCAGGTGTGGCAACTGGCAGGTAATGGGTGCGTAAAGTAGCACAGTACGTGGGATGGCAGAACTGCAAGCCTTGCACATGCCACATGTTCTGCTACTAAAAATAATGTTTGCTGTATTAATGTTGCTTTCTGCAGTGGCATTATTATTGTCTCCAGCAATGCTACTGTTCTGGCTTACTGTTGGAATCAGCTTAATTAGTCCACCAGAGCAACGTGTTGACTCCTCAGTGCTCCTGCATCATCTCTTTTGCATGTCATGTGCGTTTGGAGCCATTTAACACAGCTGTATTCAATGCAGACATAATGAAATATTAGAACATTCTACTCACTCATGTGCAATATAAACTGTTCTGCTTTCTCAAAGGGTGACCTCCTGTAAGGTGTATTAAATGGGAATTAAATCTCAGAAATACAGGTAAATAACTTCCTCTAAAGAAGACGCAACATAAATATCTAGAGGCTAATGTTTAAAGGTGAGCCATAAAATGTATCCATAACAGGCACTGAAGAGACGCAAGAAGAGAGCACACACAAGTAAAAGCTCACTCCTACCCAAGCCAGGAGCTCAAGGCATAAAAATGTGATGCTAAGAAACAAATACGTCAGGAAGCAGCACTCTCTGCAAGCTTGGTCCCACCTCTAAGGTTGTTTTTCCTGCCAATCAGATGAGCAGGGTAATTCAGTCAGTTGTTCTTGCTGCTGCAGTAGCCACTCTGCTGAGTCAAAGCCCATTGCTAGTACCTTTGGAGGTATCAATCCATGCTTAGTCCACAACAAAGACAGGCACCTGCTGTTCCGTATTTTCATCAAAAATATTATAGCCCAAGGAAAACAGTAATTAAACAAATAACTGTTTTCTCAGACTGCCTGCCTATTCAGGAAAGCAAAATATTCTCAGTTCAGGCCAAATCAGTGTTAAATGGAAGAAGAAAACCCAAAATAAAACAATGCTTTATATTAGGCAAACTGCTTTTTTGCTTCAAAATTAAATCTTTGATTTGATTACTTTTTTAAGTTTCTGCATGATCTGTTTTAACTAGTGTTGGCAATTTTGCATTAAAAATGTCTGTATGAAAAAGAAAATTGTTTGAGGCATTTAATACTCAGTATATTCTAAGTCTTCTTCATTTATTTCCTCTCTTTAACTAGAACTGTTTACAAGTATGATCGAAATTTCAGAATCATTTCTATCACTTGGCTGTCCTGTGAAATGTGTACTAGTAAAGATAGGAGCTATTGAAAATTATAGCACGAAAATCATTCCAGGAGTTCAAAGTAAGGTACTTTTAAGTTTAAACATGTGATACAATAATTTAAGCAGGTACTTCTTTTTATTGAGTATTTTTTTATAGCAGTTCTTCTCATTAGTAAATCATCTTGTATGTATTTTTTACTGATATGTGTTTATGAGAGATTTATTATTACCGTATTAATCACATAAGGGGGTCTAGTTCATGTTTACTGAGAAAACGTGTATTGCCCTGCTAGCCCTTCTGAGAACAATTGGGGGTTTTCTCTACTGAATATAAAAATCCCTTAAAAATCAGTACTTGTTTGGGGTTTTTTTCCTTATTCCTTTCTTTGTCTTTTTTGAGAACTTTTTTGGTTTTGCCTTGCTGTTTTTGAACCTTTGAAGGACACTATTTTTCATTCTCTTCTTTGTCTTCCTGGCAGTAAATGACAGGGATGACAGAGAAGATCGTAATGCTCTGTACTGATTGTGGAAGCTTTTTAAATAGTACTGATTACTTCATAACTACAAATAAAATTATGAGTGGGAAACACTCGAAATGCAACTGATGCACTTATTGTATGAGCATATTTTCACCACAAAAACACTGAGGTCTGAGGAATAACTTTTCATCTGTCTCAACTGCAGCTTTAACATTGCAGCAATGAACCAGCTACCTGAGTAAAAGAAGCTGTAGACAGAGGTCTAGTCAGTTTTCCTACATTTGCCACTGTTACCATCCTGAAAAACTTAAAACTCCGGTTCTGTCCCCAAAGACCAAATTAATGAAGACATAAAAAAAAAATAGCTCTATGCCATTGGCCATTGTCTCTTTTGTTTTGGTTTGTTTACTTTGTCTTCTGAGTTTCTGAGTTGCACATCTTGTGCACAAGTTTTTGCCTAAAACTGTCAAGACTAAGGAATATTCTTACCTCCAGTTTAAGGAGACTGATAATTGAAATTGGATACTCCAGCTGATTTTGAAATAGAAAGTCACATTAACTATATAAGCACATATAAAAATATCTGAAAACAGAGTGATTTGTACTGCAACTTTACTATTCTTATCTCAACACTGAGAATCTGAGGTGATAGTGGTATTTTCATACCAGGTGCTTGTAGAGTTATATTTAGGACACACTACAGTGGACCAATATATACATATATGTGGAGCTGTATTCCAGTATTTAAGTATCTACAGTCTAATGAATATAGTGTAAAATTAAGAAAGAAGTGATGAGACTCTGAAACTGTTTAAATGTTTAACTGTCTGCAATCGCCAGGTTGTTGTTTAAATAAGGAACTTTATTTAAGACATGGTTAGATAACTCTGTCCTGTCTTGTATGGTCACATTACATGTCTTTTTGTTGCATTTTTGGTTTATTTCTTAACAGACTGGACGAAAAGATCCATGGACTTGAGACATGAATTTTGCATGAGAATTTATAAATACTAATACTTCCACAGTCACTAAGGCCTAGGGCAACACAAAAGAAGCATTATGGGTTTCACTTAGAATATGAAAAAAAATAACAAGAGAATAGAAAATTATGACATTTATTTTCACAGCAGGGACTGTCAGTTAGAAAGTCTACTGTGAAAATAATTAATATTTTATTTTAGAATAGTTTTAAATATTTCAAAAAGCAAAACAATGCAAGTGTAAGTAAACACTGCCTCTTGATCCATTTTAGGTACTCTTCCGCATAACTTCTGAAACAATGGTAAAAGGACAGGAGCCATTTGTTGGAGGTTCATGCCATTATTACTGTCACTATTATTCATTATATCAATATATACATTTTAATAGATGATATTTATTAATATATTATTGGAAATAATAGTAGTAATTCCATCTTCTTCCTCTCTTCACAATTCCTTTGATTCTTATCCACTTCTCAGTTACTTTCTTTCTTCTTTGAACTCATTTTCTTTCTCCTCTTTGCTTTGGTGTCAGTAGCTATGGGGACAAGAGGAGATGAGGCAGGCAACAACCTGGGCTGTGAAAGCTGACCAGGGAGCACCTCTGAGAGGCACCTCTGACCAGCTCCATGAGTGATTTATGAATAAAAATGGAGCCTTGAATACAACCTGCTAGTGAGTGGGTAGCAGAGTGTAAACCAAAGGTCCCTGCTCTCAAGAACTGGTCCAGGTGAAGCTGCAGGGCATGGTGGTCTGAAAGGAGTTTTGTGCTCTTCAATGTATCATTGTTGGATGAAGCATAGTAAGTCAGCACAGCCTGGCTGTCAGAGACCTTTTTCTTTTCTCTTTTGATTCTGAAAAGCTGCATACTTTCTGGATTGAAAGATTGCAGACTTTATTCATAAAAGTGAGATTGTTATCCTTTCCTACTGGTCTTTCCTCCAGCACAGACTTAATCAGATATTTCATTGTATCTTGAATGAACTCTTCCAAGAAAGTAAATAAAAAAAGACCACTAAAAAAGGTGCATACATAAGGCTGGCTGTTTACATTGCATCAATATTACTATGGATATGGTAATAATGTGAGTAGTAAAAACATGAAATGCCATATTTGCACTTCCTTTTACAATATGTATGTTATTTATAAACCATGAAGTACTTGCCTGTATACAAGGCATCTTTGCCATCTGATGCAAAATGTAGCTTGTTAAATTTTACAGGCCACATTCAGTTCTAAGCTGCATGAATAAATCTAAACTAATACCACTGTTTTTTCTTTCTCTGGATCTACATCAATATAAACCAGAAGAATCTGGGACTGCATATTTTAATTACATTCTTCTGGAGATTTTTTTCTCCAGTAATTAACAATTCAGTCTGGTTTTTTCATCCATTTTTCTTTTATGCTATGTTGACTGTTCAAAGAAAAAGTCAACTGCAGAAATACAAACTGTACATGAAATGGACAGCTGGTGTGTCTGTCTCGATATTGGAGTCTGCTGATATCATTTGTTATTATTTTAAGAAACTGTAAAATAGAGCTGATTATCATATTTCTAGTTGAAAACACATTGAATAACATTTATGCTCAAATATTGTATTTTATTTCCAATACCTATGTAAGTGTACATGTTTATATGGATATAAGTTTTTTTTTTTTGTCTGCAATTCTGTTTATTAACCACTAATCTATTTTTTGTCAATGTTATACTAATTAAGAAAAACAACTAAAATCCCTGGCTCCTTTATCTATGTCATACTCTAGTAAAGTGCTCTTATTTTTAACATCATTACACTTTGAGGTTCACATGTGTATGTGTGTTCTTGTTTAGCATTTGGATTTAAACTCTTCAAAATCAAAAATACTTGCAGTCCAATACTGTTGATCCAGGACATGCTAATATGCCCAGTATAAGTAAAAATTCCTTTATTTTCCAGCACAGAAATCATGTTATTAAAAAGAAAATTGATGAGGTGGCAGCCCTTTTTGTATCTAGTCTTTTCCCTGTCACCCAACTACTTTCAGTACAACAGTAAGTGTAACTATGCAATCTGCATAAACTGAAAGCCTCATTTTAGAAGTACATAACTTCCATCAAACAAAATAGTTAAGCACATAATACAGAAAGTAAATAAACAATGGTTATTTTAGAAAACTGGATAAGTAACAAATATAACTAAGGCATTTACTTGCCTTAGTAGGCATATTTAAGTTATGAAGGTCTGATTCTTTTTTCCACTGAAAATCTTTTGTTCCCATCTAACAGAGGAACACAAAGAGATTTATTTTGATGATATTGTAAAAAGTAGGGTCCGTCCCAAATATGGGCCAGATGTGCTTTGTAGAGTTTCAGGTTAAACATCCGCTCAACTTCATCTAGACTTGTGAAATTACTAAACTCCTGGCTGCTTTCAAGGCCAACTAGCAGGTAGATGTTACTACGAATATTAGATAACTGTGAGTACATTTGAGATGGCAAAGAATTACTGCCTTGAAAATGATGATACTCATGCTGCACTGGTGTGCAGATTAGTAGAAGACCATTTTCACTCACAGGCACCAACAGTTTGCTCAGTCCATGCTCACAGCCATCAAAGGAGCTGGGTGCGGGCATGTACACATCAGCTCTCAGAGGGGTGAGCTGTGCATCTTACAACTCTCAATGACAAGAGGATTTTGTCTTGCAAGGTCAAGGAGGTTGGCCTCCTGTGAACTGGAGCAATAGAGAACTGGGTCACGACCCTGTAAAGATTTGTGTTCATGCTTACTTTCAAGCATGCAATTAGGTCCATTGTTTGCAGTGGTGCATACCTAAATTTAAGCACACACATAATCTTCTGCAGTTTTGATGTTTTACTATCTGTCGCTTGACAAATATTTTGGAAAAAAATATTTTCTAGTTCCCTTTTATATTACAGTCAGGTATCTTTCAACAGCAGTAAGGGTAAATTAATTCAAATCTACACTGCAAGAGGCATAAAGCATCAATCTGAAAAGACTAAGAAATTACTGTAGTTCAAGGTTTAAAATATAAATTCCAGTTTTTAAGCAGGCCAGAGGCAATGCTTGTTGCAAAATGGGTCTTATACTTTGTCACTGTCTCCAGTTTCAACTCTAAATAGATACAGTTCTCCACTCTCTTGAGTGTCGGAGGTCATGGCCAAGGCGCTGTAGAAGTGCTTTAAGAAGCTTGGTTAATCTTTGCCAGCACTCACTCTGGCTCTAGGTAGTGCTCAGAAATACTAATTTCATGTTCATGCAATTAAATTAAAAATGCCAGGCCTTGGTCTCAGTATTAATGAAAACATATTACAAAACTCTGTTCCTTCCCTGAAGGGAAAAATGGATATAAATTAGGAATATTTAAAATAAAACTTCTCTACTAAAGTGGTTTTATTTTTTAGAAAGACGGGGTTATACACTTCCAAAAATGCACAGTTGTTTATTTTCCAATTGAGTTACTTATTTATTTGAAGCCCTGCAACTGGTTTTATAGTGTTCAAAGTGGGATTACACAATTTGCAAGAAAAAAGGAAACTAAAAAAAAAAAACAGACATTTTTCCTTGACAATGAAAAACAAATTAATGAGTTCAGGATGTGGTTTATAATCTCCTTCCAAAATCCTACATATAAAAACCCTCTGAGGACTTTTCTTCCTATGTAGCCTATGAAGGCCATGCTAGAATCTCAGAACGCCTCGACCCAAATTCAGGCAGTGAAAGAACAGCAGCTCATTGAGCTGGACCACTTCTTTAACGCAGCACAGTAACAATTGGATAGAACATAGTCTGAGAGAGAAATTAATAAAAGGAAATGCTAATCTCACTTATTTACATTGCTCCAAATACTTTTTCTTGGACTTCACTGTCATTTAGTAGCTTCTCATGGCAACATGAATGGCAGCAAAGATTGAAAGATATTATTATTACTATTCAATGTTGTAAGTATTACAGAGTTCAAATAAAGGAAAAAAATACATTATTAACATGTATAAGAGTATTTCTTAACATGAACCATAAAAACAAAACTGTGGGTTTACACAACTGAGCTCAGGTGAGAGTTTATTAAGCTCATGACCATGCCCACAACTAGAGAACCCTGCTGGTTAGAAAATATGTGAACTTTTCACATATTCCCTGATAGTAAATATTTGAGCTTTTTAAAAACAGCTTAATTCTACTTAAGAAAATACTTTCATGGTTCAAGTTAAGACTACATCTAGTTCAGCACCCAGATGAACAAACATTTTCATTAGGTCCAAAAGGAAAAAGTAATGAACAAAATTTGAAAATCACAAAGTAACTGGAAAACTAAGCACTCTTCTTTGTTACATATGCAAAACAACATGATTTGTAACTGCTGGAGGTGTTAGCAAAGTCTGATTTTAACATATTTTTAGTGTGATTGAGTTAGAAGACTAATTTATTTCTATCATTCAGTTTCTTTCAGAACAAGCTGAAATAAAACTTTTTTTTTAAAAAAAGGACCTAATATAACTAAGTCCAAAAAACTAAAAGCAAAGAAAAAGAATGCATTTTTTATCATCTCACCTGGAATAAAGTATTATTTCAAGCATTTTTTGAGAGTACAGATTTAAAAAAGAGCTACAGGTATCTTTTTTATAACTGAGTGAAGTTTTAATAGGAAGGAGGTTAAGAAGTTAAACCTAAGTAACAATAGCACTGCAGTGAAAGAGGCATGGTCTTTTTCATGCACAATGTTTCCCCTCAGAGGTCTGTCACTCAGTAGAATAGATGTACTTCGACTCATGGGTGGCAATGTACAGCCTAAGCTTAGCCTGAATCCTCTCCTAACGGCTGACTCCTGTAACCAGATCTTGACAACTTCCCTGCAGCACTATAGCATGTTTCACTAATATGAGCTGATAGGATTAGCAGTAGGCAGCAATTACAAACTCTTCTTTGTGAGTCCTGAAGAGTTTTGATTCCTGTGTCAACTGATGACTTTTTTCAGATTTCTTTGGTGGTAAAACCTAAACCTTGAGTATTGAGATTAGATTCACACAGTCCAGAACAACTAAACAATAAAGGATACTAAGTTGTTTAAACTGAAGTATGTCTATGTTGCTTTATTACAAGTAATGCACTCTCACTCCCCTCCAATTACTGGGACTATTCACAGGCCATAATACAGTTGACTGGGAATACTGCTAAAGACACTAAAGCAAGATTATTATCAGCACTTCTGCACTCATTTCCCAGTCTAATATCCAAAGTAGTCTCACAGCCAAGGAAAAGCTTTGGAGTCTGCTTGACCCTGAGGAGATTTTTATCCTGGAGGTAAAAATGTTCTCACATGTGAGGTTTTGATATGGAAACTAAGTAAATCATAAGAAGAAGTAAATAAACAATTCAAACTCAGCTTATCAAGGCTGCACACAAACTGCAAATGAAAAACATTAACTGAAACTAGTCGTGTTATTTTAAACAGATGTGAATATTCATTAAGATGAAAAATATTAGGTTTTATTCCATCAAACTGCATACTTAACCTTAGTTTAACTGAGTTGTTTTCTTCTGGTGGGCAAGTATCCATGTGGAGGCTGACATGAAAGCAAGGTAGATATTTATCTTACACCAAATGAGGGTCACAAAAATGGTTTTTCTTGGGGTGGCCTCCCCAGGTGTCTGCCTCCTCTCTACACCATGTCAGGTGAGTCAAATTCTCTCTGAACTGCTGACATTTGGCTCATCAAAGTTTCACCTTACAGTACCATGTTGTAATCAGTAATAGCCACATGTGAGCCAAACAGGTCCCTATGGATCCATAGACTGGGGCAGATAGCCAACAAGTTCACCAGCCTGTACCACCTCTCAGTGGCAACTCAAAGTAACTTTTATTAAACTGATTAACTCTTCAATGAGTGCATCGTAAGTGGAAATGGAATGAAGACTTCTTCAAGTTTGGATAAGGAAGCCTTGCTGAAACCCAAATAGGGAAGTCTGAAGATGTTACAATTTCACAGCTTCCTGCTTCGTTTTCTGTTTCTATTTTCTTGGTAGAGAAAGAATAACACTGCGTTTGCAGAAATATGCCATCTAGAGAAGCTATGCTTCCAGGGTGCAGGTCCACATTCCTTTCTGCTGACTGTGTTACAGAGTGATTAAAGAGTGAACATCAACACCTGGTAACAGTACCAATTTCAGTTCTCTAGTACTGATCTGCTGGCAAAGTCAGAAACCTAAACTTGACAACAAGGTCAAAATCAGGAGATATCTGGTTTAGGCCAGTATGTCAGTTTAAGAAATTACATCAAACTAAAATAATCTTCCATTAGGCCAGGAAAAGGTTTTATACAGACCTAATAAATATTGCGTTTAGAAAATTAATCATGATAAATTAAGGTGTAGCTCTTTTTACACACAAAATTTCAAATGATACATTGCTGTTCCCTGAATGCTTTCATATGACTATTAGAATTAGAATCCAGTGCAAAACTGCTGTGAACAAAAAGCGGAATTTGCATCCTTCATATGATTCATGTTCACATTCCAGTCTGTCATTTCAATGATAGTTCCAAAATCTTTGAGAATATAACTAAAATTAAAACTTTGGAGTTTTAGCTGTCTTGCACAGTCTATGGTCTGTAACCCTCACTCAGAAACAAGGAGTGAGTTTGCAGAATAGTAAGATGAGCTCCTACCTTTATTTCAGTTTATTAGCACCTTGTTCTTTGAACAATGGAACTTCTTTGACTAAAGGTGTATAACTTGAGCAGTGAGTATAAACCAAAGGATTTATCCTGGTGTGTTTTGGATAAGTGAGAAATATTTTCTCCATTTTGCCTATATATTTAAAGTCAATTACACCAGTTCACAAGAGAATCTATAAATAAAAACTCTCATAATTTCCAAAGTTTGCACTTTTCTCTCTCAGATGTACAAAAAAGGTGACTTAGCAATAAGGTTTTTTTGTCTATAAGGCTGTATTCTTTGAAAGTTGGTTCTCCTCACTGATCAGTTAAAATTATAAGCTAAAGCTAATGACTCTGATCCCTTTACATCCAATTTCATTTTAGAACATTTCATTAGTCTCCTTTTGTACTAAAATACATGAATCCATCTATGTCTGTCTGCCTATCTGCTCATTTATCATGTGGTATCTGTTTTATGACAAGAATAGTGACACTTGGAATGTACCAAACATACTTACCAGAAATTTAATATGGCTTCCACACAGTAGAGGAGTTTCTGGAACAAACAAGTTGTTCTTGACAGTTTGGATGTATGAGAAATCTGTCACAAATTTTCCATTTCAAAAGGAAGCCTAGACATATCTTGTTGCATGTCCAGAAATGGAACAAAGCAATACTTTATGGTTAAGAAATGGGTGTGAGCCAGCAGTCAGTACCCTAAGGTGAAAAGTCAGATCTGCCTAGCAGTTCCTCAGTTTTCAATCAAGAGTTTTCCAGTTCCAAATAATGAACAAATGAAAAAAATAAATAAACCTTAGTAATGAAGAGGCATGCTCATCTCTACTGTATCCTTCAGTGTGCTGTGGGCAAAGCACTCTCTGAACATGTCATAAAGAGAGCACTCGGTATAACAACTGAAGAAACTGCAACACTTCTAAAGTAGCCTCTCATTTTTATACAGCTGTAAAAGCTCTTCAGTAAGCCCCTGAAAGAGAACATTTATATGTTTTATGTTAATTTAAAATGTTCAAAAGCAGTCAAAAGAGAAGCTTAGTCCTGAAGAAATCCCAGCCTTAAATCCCCCTTAAGCCAGGACATGTCTATGATGTAGTTTTTTTGGGTTTTTTTAAAAAAAAAAGGAAATTCTTTTGTTACTTCTGAAATACTAGGTATGTTTCATGCAGATCTGATTTTTCATATCACTTTTAAGGGGTGAGTCAAAATTTCCTCTGCATCCCCAGAAACCCTAACAGCTTGGGCAAGTTTTCAGGCGGGACTTATTATTCTTCTATTCTTTGTATGTGGAAGCTCCTGTCCCCATGAGTCTGTGCACGGTGAGCATGAAATGTGGATGGAAGTCCTTTATAGCACATTCCCACTTCACTTCCCAGTCCTTGCCAAGATATTTTGGCAAGGGCTGCGAATTTGTCAGGTTTTCAGATGGAGCAGCAGTGTCCAGGCATTCTTAAGTTCTTCCCTGTACAAAACCCAAAGGAATATAGGGTAAGGCTCCTTCACTCCAGTGTTGGGATCAAGATGGAGTCTTGTTCCATAGACACTACACTAACTGGAGAACAAGGCAGTTTTATCTTTTCTCTCTGCTAAGTCTCTTTATGTCTCACATACCTTTTGTCCAAGACTGCAAAATTAGGAAAGATTACTCTGCGAAAATCAACACCAGTTGCAAATCTGTATACCAAAACCAGCAATTTCGGTTACTCTGTGCAGGAATATTATAAGCAGGACAGGGGGTAGGAGTAGGGGTGGTATTTGTCCTTTGATTAAAGGTTATGTCAGCTAGAGGGAATGTTTAATTTTTTCTTCCCATGAAGTACCAACCATATTGATGGTACTGCTCATTGAATCTCTATTAGTAGTGAAAGGACAGACTTGTCCACTTGGCTGTTCTGCTGAACACGGCTGTCCAGCAGCTCTGAATTCAGAAGCCAATGTGAAGGTTAATGAACTGTTTTCTACTGCTTTCCAGGAGCAAATGTCAGCCCTGTAGAGGTTCATTGCTCACCAGAACTCAATCTGGAGTCCTAGTCTGGCACAGGAAGACTAATAGACTAATGCATTAATTCACTGGGCCTCTCTGCCCTTAGACTGATTGTGCATTTTTTAACATGAACTATAGCAGCAGTGGTATTCAATCATATCTTCATTTACCTTCCAGCAATGATTTCAGAATGCATATAAAATTCTCTGTATCCTGATTATTGCCATCAATATAAATATAAACTACTGCAGAAGGGTGAGGGAGAAAAGAGGAAGACTTTTGGATTCAGATAATAAATATAAATGTGCAAAAACATGTATGCCACAGCCAGCTGAATCCCTGCACAATTAATTAAAATGAAGCCTTGTTTAAATTTTCCCAGGAATGATCTGTGTTGGGCAGCTCCCAGTAATAGGTAAGCAAGAGTTTGCCTGTGGTTTTTTTACTTTGCATAGAGGCTGGTTTGTGCTTAGTCACATAATTCATGACCAAAAGTACTTTTTTGGGCCATTCTCTGAATATAACTATTCCCAAAATTATTCATTATAACTGCACAGTACCATTCATGAAATATGTAGCATAGATAAGGTTATATTTTTATTGGAGTGAGCATCAACTCTTTATATGCTGGGAAATAAGCCATGATTGATATTAACACTGCAACACAGATGAATCAGAAGAAGGGGACTTTTTAAAAGATATATTTGTGGGTTAAGAAGGAGATGAGAAGAGAAAACTGTATCTATGAGTTAATCATAGAAAATGGGAAATTACTAAAATTTTTGGCTTTGCTTCTCCATGTCCTAGGAAGCACATTTGAACTGATGCATTACAGAGAGTATGTTGTATCCGTATTCTTACTGAAGTGTATTAGTCACTGGCTCAAAGTAAGGAGTGCACAGAGAAAGAATCGCAACTTGTTCAAGTGATGTAGCTCTGAGACTTCAGTGTGCAGCAACATCACTCAAGCAGAGAGCTGATGTTAGAATAAGAAAATTTCAGGTCACAATGGATAAATAATGAAAATTAAAGTAATATATACAATAACTGTTTCATATAGTGTCTTGGCTAGTTTACTTCTGGTGACATTTTAAAAATCTGAAACATGAAAAAGAAACCCAACCTCTTTTGAAGTAACCATGTGAAATTTTGCACTTTAATCCTTTTACTTTCAGAAAAGCCCACAGCTTCAGTTGAGGTCAAGTCTATCAGCAACTGAGCAGCTCCCTTTCTGTTATGTCAAGAGAAATACCTTGAGATATAATTACATTATGAATGGCTGAAACAATCAGTGGTGGGAAAAAATATGTAAACTAGCACGTCCTAATTGAATTTTTCATTTGGTTTTGCCTGTTCTGTGGTATAAGCAGTAAGGTTAATTCTTTTTTTTTGTCATTCAGGATGAAAGTTTATTTGAAGTTGGAGACTATAGCTGCCTTTTCACAGTAAATTGACCTTGTTCCGTGCAGCCAATGTCATAATGCTCTGCTTTATCTAGGCTGAGAGAGACAAAATCGCAAATTGCTTCTGCATGATTAGTTCTGCCACTTCAAACGTGTTTCTTCCGAGTTGGCTTCCACACTTGCTACTAGAGATATGTGCCGCTGGGAAACCCTAATCTGTCTCTGAACTCCTCTGATTTAGTAACCCTTTACCAGCCAGTCTCTCAAGTCAGTGAAACAACTCTTGTCAAGAATGATAGAAACAGTATGGAAAAAATGAAGACAATTTTAGTCATCTGTTTCCTTCATAGCAGATTAAGTTCTTTCAGATCAGTGGAGCTTTCACAGATATGTATTAATTTGTGCTTTTCTTGACAAAGTATTTCTCTTTTCTACATGAATTATATCTTTATAAATTGGATTTTTTTTCATCTTAAAATACAGGGAGATACTCATTTCTATGTCACTGAACTGTTATTTGAGTATCTGATGATTTGTTATCACCTGTTTAACTCTGAACTAAAAAATCTCCATTATTCTTTTTGCTGCTATCTGGTATATTCCAAATAAAAAAAATCCCAAGACAGTAAAAACCCAGGACAAAAATGGCTGCAGTGATATGCTCTTGAAATAAAAAAAATTCTAACAGTTATAAAAATAGAGCAGGACAAAACTACAGCATGTTGTTCCAATCAGGAGATAACTGTTAAAAACACATGAATAGTTGATAAAATACATGTAGGTAGCAACAGCTTAGAATTTTAAAATTATACATATTTTTTTTGTGTACAAATATAGACACTAAGGAAAATATAATGTGACGTTAGTACTACAAATAAGACTGTCTCACTAGTTGGTTTCTCTTTGGGCAAGACATCTGTACAGCTGTCAGTTTACAAAGTTAAGACACAATGCAACAAAAGGTCAATTTCTCAGACTTTTCCTCCCTGCTAACTCTGCCTGATACCACACACGCTATGTCATCGGAATGAGAGAATCAGAGCAAGTATCTACATACGGAAAATCAAGTCCCTGTTCTGGGTATTCAGTATAAGGCCATAGGACTGAAGTGCTTATATGATCTATTGTGATTGAAAATCTGAACCATTTGCATTAAGAAATTAATCTTTTACATGTTATTTTAGTCTCTAACGTGAGTATGTAGGGCTGAACTCTATGCACTCCGCCATGCTTAGCTGAATTAATGTAGTTTTTATTCATAAGTTCTTATTCAAAAAGTCTTATACTTTATAAGTACTATAAAAATGAAAGAGCAAAGAATTAAAAATATGCCAAGACTGACAATCACAGCAAAAAAAATATCAAATATTTAGTTTTTAATACAAACCGAGCATTGCTGTTGATTTCCTCTTAAAAACCAAGAGCCAGTTACTACATCACTTTACGAACTACAAGCATCTAGTGATTTTTTTTTTTTTCTGGTGAAGTAGAGCAGCAGTAACAAGCTGAACATGACAAGCATTTAAAAATAAATTGTTTGATAAAAAAAATGGAGAGGAAAATGCCAACTTCATGTGAAAAGATTCATGCTGAAACAGTGTTTTCAGATATATCCTTCTTTTGACCAAAGAAGGATATAATAGTTTAAAGGTGAAAAGGAGTATGGGGAATCTGCTACCTGACAAATAGGTCTATGTATCAAAAGATTTTGCTAACCAGTCTGACACATAATGGCACATGATGTCAACTACTATTAAAGGCTTTACAAATGATGACAGCCTGGAGAAACAAGAATTGCTTTCCAAGAAGAGAGTTTCTGTTGAATTCTGTATATTATTCCCAAGCATTAGAAACACAGTTTCTGCAGTCAGAAACTAAATAATTTTTACAATCACTGTTCTTGTGACTATGCATATGCCTGTGTGCTAGGAAGTTTTAATCCTATATTCCCTTGGAATATCTCACTATTGTGAAAAATACTTCAGCTATTATATCCACTTCCACAATAAAATCTTTCCATTAATTTAAGAAACAAAAGTAAGTACTGATCAAAGTATTATTTGTTACAATGTATCAACAGGGCAAATGGAATTCAAGGAACAAACCTAACAAAAAGCAGATAATTTATCAAAACTGTTGATTTAACTATGATTTTGAACCGACTTCAGAGAAAGAAGCATCTTTTCCAACTGTGGCAGTTACAAACCTCTGGGCTATGTTTCAGTGCAGATAAATTGACTATGCAATTGTCAAACTGTGCATATGATAACTTTAAACACAGAATAGAAAATTTCTGCCTAGTAAAATCTATTAAATAACCTAGGGACTTCCCATTAATTCAAAGATTTCACCAGGTCCTTTCAGAATAAAAATAAACTGAAATGTTTGCATTTTGTTGTGTTCCATCAACAACCACTAAGGCTTTTTAACTAAATGTAGAACCTCCAACAAGCCGCTCTTCAGAAGCTCCTGGCAGTGAAATTTTCCACATTTCAAGTTCAGGTAAGGATAATTTTTAGCCTTCTTGAGGACATTAGAAAAAGAAATACCCATCCCTACAAAAAAACCCAAGAAGAAATGTTTTAAAAACTTCATCTGAACAATTTCAGAACAAACTTCACAGTCAACACTAAACATAATATATTCAGATTTCTTCACAGACATTTTGGGTTTCTCTAAGTGCTATTGAAATGGCAGTACTCAAACACTGCATTAATTCCTGCCCTTCATGAAGCCAAATGTTACTGCTATTTTTGACATGGTTGTGGTCAAAAGTCTCAGAATGAAACTTCATCTACTTCATCCCTCCCATCCCTAAAAGATGGACACAATTTGCTGGTTCATGAAGTGGAGTAGACAGTGCAAAACCTCTGACATCAGCCAGACAGAGAAGAAGTGTTTTCCTACAAAAGAGAATATATTAATGCTTCATTACTTTACTTTTACTTTTAAATTACCCTTGTAACTAATCAGTTGTGCTGTCAGACTGGCCAATGCCTCCACTCAAACATAGTTATTTTGCTAACCACACAGGCAGTAAAGAAGAGTAACAAAATAGCTATGCAGTCTTTGCAGTTTTGTTTTGTTAAGTAGGAAAGTTGTGTCCAACGTCATCATTATCTTCCTTGCTGTTAATGAAAGTGTAAAACACATCAAAAGCCTGAGATCTGCTATAGACTGCAGGTATGTACATAAAATAATTGATTCAGATAATAACAGAGAAAATAAAGAAGAATTTCAGGGCTAATCATGTTTGTGAAGCAGCACTGCTTCTCTGGCTTGTATAATACTCTTGGTTACATGATTAAAGGATCTCTGGTGACCAATGAAGCAATTCTGAAGAATCAAGAAGAGAGATTGATTTTTAGTATTTTTAATGGATGAATTTACTTTATCCAAAACAGCAAAGTTCAAAATCAGTAATTTTTCCTGGATTCTAGGGGTTGTTTTTTTTTTTTTTGTTTGTGTTGAGCTGGGGTTTTGGGGAGGGTATTTTGGTGGGGTTTTTTTTGTTTTATCTGTTGGTGTTGTTTTTTCCTTTCTATATTAGAAATGTTACAATTGGAAGTAGTGCATTGCAGTATTCCTGGGGTAACCCTGGAATACACCGATACTTACTGTGGATTTCCTCGACAGTTGGAAAATGGAAGAACAACTCAGAAATATTCAAAACTGTCATCTGTTATTACTACCAACCTGTAGACTCTCAGCTTCAGGCTACAGAGTTCAATAACAATAATGAAGTCCCTCATTTTCTTACATATGGTTTGTTCCTCAGAGTGTTCTTTACAATAAAGAAAAAAGAATTTAAGGTGGACTTCTTGTTCTCAAATGAATTAAGTGGATTATGACTTCCACACCTGTATTGAAGAAACTAAACATAATAGTTCTTAGTTACAAAAATAAGGATAAATAACAGCTCTCTTTTGTTTTGAAAATCCTTCTGTGTTAAAACAGATGGTTTGTCTTTTTTTTTGCCTATGCTAAAGTTGTTTATCTTATGAGTAAAGAAACAACCATGAAATAAAATTTTTAAAAGAAAAAAAAAAAAGATTCTGCAGGACTTCTAACACTGATCTCTTTCTGTACATAGGGACCTCTGAGTAGACTGGCAGTTCAAGAATTCAAACTCATCCTTGTTTATAGTAGCCTATTAATGTACAGAAAAGTGGGAATGCCATTTCTTGAATGGCAGTCATTTCAGTCCACGGCAGGAATTCAAAAATGTGGAGGAGCTATACCACATCTATTTTTAGGTAAGCAAAATGTGTCCTTTTAAGGGTAGCAGTGCTTTTCTCATAGCAGAGTTAGATATTCTCTATAAAAAAAGGTAAAAATCCAATGTTAACAGTAGGCTGCCTATTAGCCATTAGCAAATAAGCCTGAGCTGAACATGGAACAGACCTGAACTTCTTCACAGCTGATAAGTACTGACATTAAGTGTGAGGTACAACTTGTTCAGTTACTGTGAAAGATATGAGGTACAACACATAGATCTGAATCTGGGATTGAAAAAAATATTCTCTACACTTGACTTTTGTTTTGGTCCTTCTTTTGCAAAAGTTAATACTTTGAAGTAGTTCCCTTTCTTTGTTCAAGACAGGATTTCCCAGAGTAAAATTTCCATCATGTTTGTGAATTTTTCCATGTGGAATTGCATCTCCTTTTACTTTGAGAAAGCCTGGAAATCATAAATCCAACTACAAACAAAATGTATGTGTCTCTCTTGCTCTCATATCAATATCTTTAAAAATGAAAACATATTTGTGACAAAAAAAACCAAACAAACATTTTTTTCAGCAGTTTTCACAGTTAAGCTAAGAAAACTGAGATGTAATTTAGAACGAAAGGAGAGCCAGGTGAAATAAACCTAATGCTTTTGTACTTTCAACATCGGTAATCATTACAAAAGGTTTTTGGCACTGAACACAATCTTCTGTTGCAAAGCAGGTGTCACATTCCTGTTTATGGAAGTCTGGGATTTTGCCCATGGTCCTGGACCTTTCTGTGGGGATCTTGCCTTTGCTGATCATCAGCAAACTCTCAGCTGCCAGTGTCCCACTGCCTTGCTGTGCACATAGCAGTGACTGTGGATCAAATCAACACTCTGGAAATCAGCACTCCTTCTTCAAGTGCTAAGTAGAGCCTTTATGCAAACTGAATAACTCTAATAGTGAGGATATCCTCAATGACCTGCCTCCTACTTGTGGATTGAAAATTAGGCCTAAGAAGGCCAATTGCCAGATAATGCTGTTACAGGGAGACTTGTGTACAAACTGAAAGGTTGAAGTGCACCCTTTCAGCACCAAGACTCATTCCCAGCAGGCTGGTCTCTGCTCCCCAGCTGACGCCTGCAGCGACACTGGTGCTGGAGGCTCTCAGCATTCACCTTCACACCCAGGTGGCCAATGGGTCCAGGGAGCTGCCTGGAGCATCCCCTTCACTGACACGTCCTGGGAAGCTGCGCCTGGCAGACCCAGATCTTGGCTGATGACAGGCAACTCAAATCGGTCCATGGAGGCTTAAAGGGAAAAAGCAAAAACAAGCAAGGGAGTGACATGTCACCTCACACTGTGCTGTGGTCACTTTAGCTGAGCTGTGAACCACAGCTCTTTTGAATGCAGAAAGTTACTCTGATAACCCTGTCGGAGAACGATATGGGAGGACAAGGCATGTCTCAGAAATGTGAGACTTTTAAGCCATCAGCACTCTAGGTTTTGCTCCCTGTTTTAACTCTTGGTAACTGCTGCAGTCTAGATTGCCTGTGTGCAAAATATAGATTTATCACAAATAAGGCTTTGCCTATCTCCAGAGGAAGAGGGATCCAGGTTCATGCTTTCAGAGTGACTCATGGTCTCAGGTGTCTTTGGGCTTCGCTACCACAAAAAGGCATGTGCCAAAGACCCCACTGTTGAAAACAGCTTACTACTTAACACCAGACACTGGGCATTCAAAGTCATGCTGAAATATTTTCAATATTTCTATAAATTCAGATAAACCTCACATAAATTGATGCTGCTGTGGTAGCAACACTACATCCATACCATCACTTGACCTGTTTGATCATTCAGTGTGAACTGTATACCTTATAGGATGCACTAAAAGTTCATTCTTGCTTTTTCTCCACTCTGAAATGAAGCTGCTCATTTTGAAGGAGCTGGGTCTCTGTGATCATAAACACAGCTCCTGAAGGCAACCTAGACAAGGCCACAGTGGCTCTGTCTTAATATACAAAGTTCTCACAAGTTTTGCAACAGTGGACAGCCGTTTCTTTTGAAGACTAGTCTGTTTCATGGACAGTCAATGGTGAATGGCAAATGCCACTAGAATGAATGGTTCAGAACCTGGAAGACTGACTTACTCCTGTCAGAACACTAATAAAGGTAGAAAAGCTAAGTACTGCATATTTATATATCTAAATTGCTCCTTGCATATTAGTAGTAAATTTTCCAGTCCAAGAAACATAAACCAATAAAATCAAATTTTCATACTGCTTTCAGATTTTAGATTACGCTTTATGCATGAAAAACTTATTCATATTATGAAAAAAAAATCTTAGAAAATAATTGCTCTGTGTTTAAAATGTGGGAACTGGGAGAATCCTCTGTCATAATGCTATATGAAAATCCTCTTGCCATGGCCCAGCTGATATCGATATGTTTTCTTAAAAAAAATAAAAAAATAAATGGGGGAGAAGATCAGTTCTGTGCTGTATTTCAGTCACATCAATGTGTTTCAGCCTCATTAACAGGACCTTGCTCATGCTGCTTAATGTCTTTGCTCAGTTTCTGCCTTTTTTTTGTAGAGGATAAGAATATTGAGCTTTATGATGCACTTTACAAACTGTATTATTCAATCAATGTTATTAGTTTTCTTTAATCTCACTTCTAACATATTTACTCTCCACTCTTCTAGAATGATGTGACTTTCTTAAATTTCATAAGATGAAAAGACATAAAATTAGTTACAATCGAAATGGAGCCATATTTATTTTCAAGATCTTTGAGGCTTGCTATCTGTGGAGACACTTACATGGCCCTCTTCATGACTGTGTCTTAGCACTTAGCAATCACAAATGGTTTTTATCCTCCTACTACTTCTCTGAGATAGGGCAGGATTGGTGTTATCTTCATTATTCAGGCAAAGAAGAGAGGTCCAGGTAAACTGAGAACAGAGTCCCATCACACATTGGTGACTGTGTTAAAGGTGTCACAGATCCGTGCCAAGACCATCTATCTAGTAAGGGCTCTTGTGCTTCTTAGACCACCACAGAAATGGGTGGAAAGTCTAGGACAAAATATGTGACAGCCAAGGCCAAAGCCTTCTTGCTCAAGAATAATGTACTTTCAGATAAATCTAGGGGCTGAAAATTGTCCGGAAATGCTGGAAAACTGCAATAGCAAAGCCACTTTCATTAGCATAGTGATACAACAGTTTCTGGCTTTCAATCAGTAAGACAAACTGTCATCCACTGTGGCCTTGGAGCACACCTGTTCTCAGAAGGTGGTGGAAGATGGAATGCCCTCCACCCCTTGGGGACAACAGCTCACTGGAATTGAGGTAGTTAACAGTCAAGATAGCTCACTTTAAATGTTTCACCACTTGTTCCGCTGGAAGTACTGTGCAGGCTGACACAGTCATTGTCCCAGGCTAGGTGCAGGGAACACTTCATATTCCTTAGGGAATAGGAGGAAAAAGTTTTATTTTTTCATTAAAAAAACCTTTATATTCTTGAGCAAGATGTTGGGTGGCCCTTTGTGTAACAGCCTGTCCTGCTCTGCTTCGTCACTTTTGTCAGCTATTCAGAAACACTACCCAAGCTGTTTGAATTCCCTAATCTAGGTCTCTTATCCTCCATCTGGGTTTGATCCAAAGCCTATGGGTATTATTCCACTGGCTTCAATGGCCTCTGCATCAAGCTGCTGAACCGTCATCTAAACATACGTTATTAGCCTTAAGGTTAAAAAATGAATACATTTGACCCATATATAAACCAATGTATTTAAATGGACAGAAACTAAAAAAAATAAAGAATTTATGTAGGAAAGAAAATCATGTCTGTGTGTGGATTTGCATACTGCTTATGTCTGGACTGTAAACAGAGATGTAAATAGACATTACACCAGAGGTTTCTCTTGGTTGTTATAGACAGAATTAATCAAATGTTATTTCAAAGGACAAATAGGAATATAGCAAAAGAATCTGCGTTGTATTTCGTTCTGCACCCATTTCATAGCTGCAAACCGAGTTGTCAGCTTTGCTGGCATAAATTTTGTGAGTGAAATTTTGGTGATTAGCTTGGGACTGCGGAGAGCCTTCCTGTTTTAAAATTAAACCTATTTGCTCATACATGATGACAATGCAGAGCATATGTTTATTCTGAAACAAACAATCAGAAATTAGTATTTTCGGTGTGTATCTATAAGGATGTTTAAAATGTATGGTCTTCCTGTAACATTAAAACATTAAAACCAGGAATGTGTAAGGTTTACATGTGGTTTCAAAGATTCCTTGCTTTTTCTTTTTTTTTTTTGCCTTTTTTTTTTAATGAATGAAGCATAAAATTACTGCCAAGCTTAAAAATAATATGGATCATGTTTCTGTGTCTGTTCGGTGGTGCTTACTGGGCAGTCTGGCTCTTGTCAGTAATTCTTCAACTGCTTTGTTGAAGCAGTTCTGGTAGAATTAGTGTAGAGAGTTATGAGTTGGTGTTGGTGGGAGGGATTCTTTGTCCCAGTTGCATTTAAAATTACATCTAATCTTATCAAGGAGCTCGTCATTGTTTCTGGCTGCCCATAGCAGGTACAGTACTGCTTTTGTTCAAGTCTGTTGCTTTACCAAATAAAGGCAAGAACTGCTTGCTTTTCTCATACAAGTAGTTCAATTGATTTCTGCAGGATTACTTGCATGAGTAAGACAAACAGGATTTGGCAGTAAAATTGATTAAAAAGAATCTGAACAAAATATTCTTCCAGAGGAAATATATGTTGATTGAAAAGTCTTTAAACAGACAAGTAAAATGAATAGATATAATTAAAATTTAGATGTCAGGTATGTCTAAAGCAAGGGAAAGCAAGAAAGAATATGAAATAAGGAACAAAATCAAGTCAGCAAGCAGATACTAAAAAATTTTCGTTATTCATCAAACATAAAAACCTTTTTCTCAAATAACAAGGTTTTAACTTAAAATTGTCTTTGAAACCTTTGAATTTCAAAGCAAAATATCTAGAGGTGTATAAATGCATAGTGAGTACTTTCCCCAAGCTCTTCAGAACTCCATGTGGCTTCATTAAAAATTGTGAGTGCCCCTGATGTGTAAAATATTTCTTGAAGTGTTAGAATGTTGATCTTAATATTTAAATTATTTTATTCAGCTTGAATATTCTGGCATCACTAAAACTGAAAAAATATTTGTGTGCCCCCCAAGGAAGTTATGTGCAGATATAAACAAAACAAAAAAGCAGATGTAATGCTGGTTTCTTATTCTGCTTTTCCAGTACTGGATGCAGTTCCCTAAACTTTTTATATTCATCAGATATTTAATTTTTAAAGACTAGTCCCTCAGCTGGCATCACTTATTTTCCTTAGTTGGAATGGCTGCAAGCTTATAAGAAAGTAGGTGTTGTAAGTAGTATTTTTGACTTCATTTTAAAGACTTGCTCTGACCAGTACTGAGAAAATTATTGACATTGTAATACCACACCAAAAGAAATAATACCAAGAACAGACCAACAGTGTCAATAAAGATTTCAAGTTAAATCAGACAGAAATAATTGGTATTAAGTTTTAATGGAAGCTCTATTCATGTCATTGTATAATTAAGGTGCAAAAGGTAACTTGTTCAAGCAGGCTCCATTAAAATATTGAGAGATGCTTAATTAGCCTGAGTTGTTTGCAGATGTGTAACTCCTCCCAACAAAAGTTATCAAGCGTTTTAAAGGACCTTAGGAAGAACTAAAATCTAAATAAGTTAACAGAATTAAAGGGTCCTGCATGTTGAACAGTTTTTTTCAAAATTTTAACACATATAGTTCATAAAAATTTAGTGATATATTTCCTTAGAGATGAAAGTAAGCACTGGAATTCCTGAGAGGTGCAGTTACGTACCTGCACATTGCCCCACAGCAATTCTGCTCAGAGTGCAGCACTGGTTAATGACACAGCAATGCTTGCATTAGTGCAACAGATTATTAAACATCACTGAAAATTGATCTGTTAGTAAAAAAAGTGGATGTTTTCTCACTCTTCAAGACCATATACATAAATTTAGAGGCTTATTTCAGACACTCAGTTAGGAACCTTGTCATCTCATGATTTCTTTATAGTCAGAGTCTACAACACTATACAGAGATCTCCTAACACTATAGGAGTCTACAGTCAGGGAGTCTTATATCAGGAACTTCAGTTAGAAGCCTAAAATTCAGTGGAATGATTTCAAGTTTTATTGACAAGAAGAAATGTTCAGAGATTAGGACTATTGAACTAGAAGAGAAAATAATTTGTGCATGATGACAGACAGTATGACAGAAAGGAATTAGCATATATTTTTTCTCACAAATAATTCAACAGTGAATGATGTAGCTAATGATCAATAGGCATATAAAAGTGTGTTAAGTAAAATAGAATGAATTCAAAGAAACTACTTTTGCAAGGCACTACCAAAATAAATATAAAAGTAGGGGCCATATAGGATTAGACATTCCTATGGATAATGAGAATTTCTCTAGCTATGTCAGAGAAGAAAAAGAAGATGATAATACGCATAAGTACTTTGATTTCATGATAAGCCAATTACTGCTTGAAAAAAATGAACTAATAAGGGTCTAGACCCAGTTGTTCATGATTATGATTTTTGCATCTTCCCATGAAATAGAACTAGTTAATATTTTGGGAAGTAGACATGGGACTATGTGGCTCCTAGTTTGAGATGTTAGCATAAATTTCTTTACCAGCTGATCCTAACTATGACTGAGGAATTGTGAGTTTACTCTATTCACTGTACTGCTCTGTGACTGGTAATATCTGCCACGCACAAAAGTACCCAGATGTAAAACAATGACAGATTTGTATTGCTTCTGTAACTTCTGTCCCATATATTTTTTCCAATAAAGATAAAGAAGACAGTGTTACTTGCAGCCAGTCTGATACCTAAGATATCTTTACATCAAAACTGGATTGGTTAACATATGTATCATTTGCCTGCATGAAACAATAACAGGGAATAATTTTTACACATATGTTAATTTGTCATGTTGTTTATCCAATCCTTGTACTAATAATTACTTTCAGGTAACTTCAAGCCCTAGTTTACACAGTTTCTGATGCTGAAACTCTATTTAAGACAGAAGTTAGAATCTCAGTGCACTGTGTAAAAACTGTGTTTGGATAACCATAAACTCAAAACTGTGTATCATTTACACACGTGTTGAGCAGCCACATCCAGAAATCTGAGCTTATCCAATTTGTGGCCTTCTCTACAACAAGTGTTGTGTATACTCTTTCTCAGCTCTGCATATTTTCTAGGTACTCTTTCTAACCAACCTGCAAAAGAACTCACTGCCAACAGACAGCTTGTTATTTATATCCCCTAATTTAAAATTCACCCAAGCCTTTGGCCCATTGGGCTTAGAAAAGTGAAGGAACGTCTGAGTAACCTCAAGAGAACTTAACTTACAGGGACTTACACATCACCTGCACGTTCAGCACTGTCTCCTAGCTTCATGTCAGAAAATGAGCCAAAATGAATTCATGTCACTGTTTTGATATCATAGGACATTTACTAGGTGTTATTTTTAATATTGTGCCCAAAACAACCAGAAAGCATGGAGCATCTAAGGTATTCTTCTACCAACAGGTCTTTAAATATTCTTAAAATGCTGCTCATTTCTGAAAGAGGGTGATGTAAAAATGACACCTCCTTATTCTAGACATCTGTTCTTTGTTCATAAGGAGTTGGAGTCATACTCATGGTTGGCAGAAACAAAATGTAAGCCTTACTGTGTTTTCCTTCTGTTAGTCTTGCTGAGCATGCACTACAGAGAAGAAGCTGGATCACCCTTCTGTTCCACAGTCCTAACTATAGGGAAGTTTATGTGTCTACAAACACATCACCAAACATACAACTCAAGAATAAGGTAAAGCATTGATGTGATTGACGTTCTAATCTTATCACCAAAACTAGAAGATTATTTCTGATTGAGATGTACAAACTATAACCTATCTTGAGAACTACACATATTGTTCTACATAACAGTGAAAAACACTGCAGAGAAAATGTAAATTCAGAGGGATAATTCATAATCACACATTCAAGAATTACTTTGTCTTAAATCTGACTGATGTGAAAGGAACAGTCTTATATTCCAGAACAGCTGCATGCATCTGAAAGTGTTCTGCCTATAAAAAAAATCAATGCTAGGCATAGCTTTCAAAATATAAACAGCAGTCTTGTTCAGCTTTTACTTTTCTCTTTCTCTCTGTATTCCATCAAGGAGCTTATTAATAGAAACAAGAAGCTTTTCTCCATGCCAGGCCCTGAAAAGTGTTTTCATTAATTACACAAATACAGACACAAAATCTGCAGTTTGGTCTAATTAGTTCATGTTCTTTTATAGGCATAGTAATTATTAGGGTCTTTTCTGATTGATATTTTCAAGATCATTTTAATAATCACTATACAAAGCTTTTAAGGTAGTGTTTAAGAATGTGAATCTAACACAGACAATATATTCCAACTGGTATTTAGGCTTGTTGCTAATTTGCATCCCTTCTACAATGCTGGCTTTCCACCAACAAAAAAGAAAAAAGTTGATGTTTCAAAACCAAAACCATAAATAACAGCCAGCATTTTATGCAAAAGGAATTGTAAGAAAATTTGCAGTAACTTGTGAGTTTGATATTTAAGGATTTCAAGTACCTGCAGGTGATTTCCAACATACACGATATTTCATCTTTTTAATAATATATTTAAAATGTTCAGTGCACAGATAAAAATTCTCTTATCATATTTGTACTTTAAACACTTACTAGCTCAAGAAAAACTCTAAACAAAGACTTGCAGTGAAAAAGACATAGAAACTAGTTTTAACAATGTCTATGTTATTTGAGCTTTGGAAAGTCTTCTGGCCTACTATTCTTTCTTCCTAAACTGTAAGCCACCTTTATCACAAAGAGATTCATACAATGGAAGCTATTATTGAAGAGTAAGTGTTTTAAATAAAATTAAAGCAACTTGTACTAAAATCTTGTGCGTTCAGGCCCGGTCTCTTTGGTCACCAGTTGGAGACACAACTGTGCTGTCCAACATAAGGCAGAGACAGCAGGTGGCTGATGAGCACACTGCCAAGGGGCTTTTCAGATGGCAGAAGCCAGGGAGCCCACAGTGGCTCCTCTGGACAGACACCTTTCAGCTTCTTTCATAGCCTCCACTGCCTGTATGTGGAGCCCACTAGCTTTGTACTGCTCTCCAGAAGTTGGTGGTGTTCCCTGGGTCTCCATCAGTACCATCATTTGTGGTCACTCCCAATCATTGTCTGGAAAACAAGTGAAACTTCTCTCTAAACTGGCATCCAGAGGGATCAATTTGAAGACAACACCATTCACTCCCCATCTACGTCTTCAACTAGCAAAAGTTCTTCTCTTAAAACATGTTGGGATAGCAAGTCCTTCATGACCAATCTTCACAGGTTCCTTCGTCTTTGAAGTGGGTGGCTACAAATAAAGCCAAAGCCATCGAGCATCAAATATTCCCAGGAATAGGAAAAAATGTGAAAGTTCTCCAAGAAGACCTCTGTAACAGCTTTGGTGCATTATTCTGTAATGCCTCTGTTTAGCCAATAAATCATACTTGCCAGAAATGCAAACACCAGAATCTTTGAAGAGGCAAAATAGCAATTCCTTTTTAATTTAGAGAATATTACTTTTATTTTGGTTTAGGTAAAATAACTTAAAATATGCTTATTCCAAATAAAATACAGACATTTCCACTTTACTGTATAAAGTAGAGATTCTTAAAATAATTCCATATTCCACTGTATATAAAATCTACCAGGGTCTGTTTGCGTGCACACAGACCATTTCTTTTGAAAAATCTGTATAAAAGGATCAGCATTGCTAGCAGTCAAAGCAGTGCAAGGTGGCAAGCTACCATAAACCCAACAGCACTGAACATTTGAGGGTTCACCAACATTCAAATGTGTCTTTAGCAAAGGAAAGGATCATCCTTCTTAGCTCAACAAGAGCAGAAAAAATCTAAATTATCCAGATTACTCAATCAAACTAATTGCTTCATCCTGGGTGTTCTAAGAGTTTTTGGGTTTTCTTAGTTCTCTGTGTACAATTAATTGGTTGTAAAAACATTATCTACTGTGGAATTAAATAAAAGACCTCTAACATGAAGGATTGTGTACTGTGACAGACAGAATAGTAATGATTCTTCTTTTTCCACACTCAGATTTTCATGACTCTGCTTTGTGTACCATCAAGCTGAAGATAGTAAAGCTGAGACCCACTTAGAGAAGGTGCGCTAAAGCATGACTGACACACTCTTCCCAAGATCACCATGGGAATGCCAGCAATGGCTTTCCCACCATCTTCCCTCCAGACCTTAGCAGACTTCACCCAGAACTATGGGAAATACATTTCATAGTATTTTGCTGCAGCACAGCATGAAATACTAGTGTTTTCAATGTCTGGATCCCAAGCAGTGGCTGCTAAAGGATTTGATGAACCAAGATTTCTTCAGGTGGTACTCATCAATTCGATGACTGTTGAACATGGAATCCTCCAGGGCTCCTGGACAGAAACATGCCTTACAGTACCAGTGGTTGTACTATGCATACAGCCTTTCACAGCAAACTATCAGCTGCAAATCCTGACTGTAAAAGTAAGACTGCACACATAGACATTTCATGGGAGGGTAGATAATTTTAAGAAATAGAGCATACAGGTAGGAGCTTTTAGAATACTTAGGCTCAGAACATGGTAAAATATTCATATTTTACAATAACTTTGTGCCATTTCCTGGATGTTTCCTAATTTACCTGTGAATCATTCCCAATTATTCCCTTGTGCTGGGTGCTTGATAAACCTCTTCATTTCTGTGTTGAGCTCAAGAGTACAGGTCTCCCTAGAAGAAAGCCTGACAACACAGAGACCTTATGCCTGAAAATCTCCACTTACACTCCTTCTGGGAGCTGGTTTAGGCCCATATATATAACATTACAGTATGGTTTTGCAGAGTTAGATTTTTGACTCTCCGAAATTTTACATATCAGCCCCACTACAATATCTGAGTTTGTCTTATTTTAGAGGACTTTCTAGTTGGAAAAGGCAACTTTACACATAGAAGTGTTTGGGTCAACAGGATAGTTTGATTCTTTCTGTATAACCACCTATAACAGGATACAGGAGAGTGTGAGTACAGAATCATGACAGTTCTATGTCACTGCAGGTCCTTCTTGTTCAGGCAGCTCTTAGGGATAGAAGTCAGATTTCTTTTGATTTTTTTTTTCTGCAGTTTTTCCCAGGGTCAAGTAAACCATAGGGATCTTCCAGTCTTTCTTGTATGTGTTCTTTTTTATTTTCGGTTGAAACAGTAATGCAGACCAGTTCCCTGAGAATGACTCTGAATGTTATAACTTATCATAAGTCTATTACATACAAGCAAGGTGGCACAGTGCTTAATAAAGCATGAATCAAAATGTCTTCATCCTGCCACAAGACTGATGGATATGCAGATCTTTCCCCGAATCTCTACACCTACAGTTATCCCCTAAAAAGACAACAGCACACCATCCTCTAATAATTAAAATTATTATTATCAGTTAGAATTTGTTGCACATTTTCACCTCCCTTCAATCTTATAGTTTTGTTCTCAAACCATGGCCATATCCAGTTGTGAGCATTATTTTGAGGATTGCTTAATTTACTTTGAATGAGATCAGCTTGAAGAAACTTAGAAACATTTTTGTTAATCACAGAAGTTGTAAGTTCCTATCATAGTTATATGCCCATCATTAATTGTGGGTTTGCATTCTTTTAAAGTCAACCTAATTGCTTCCTACTTCTACTCCAAATTGTGTGTCATAACAATAAGAAAAGTGTTACTCTGGGCTCCAGAGGCTTCAGTACGAATGGAAAACTCAGCTAGCTGAATTCATATCTTCCATAACAGTATTGATACCCCAGAGTACTGCAGTCTATGTATATGCTGCAGCTAACACACCTCATGTATTTAGGTGGATTTTCCAGCTTTCTGACTCACTAAAACCTAACAATGTCTAGCCCTTTAGACTGCAAAGGCACTACCTTCTTTGTTGGAAGTGATGCCCACTTGAATCTGAAGATAGCCTGTAACAGTGACTTAGGCATATGACTTTTTCTCAGCCTGAGATGTTTTTACTGCCCTTGAGGCACAGCCACTACACTTTAATATCACCCTAACTGTTGAATGACTGTTATTTTTGTGCCTAAAGTGGCATTGGAGTAAATTTTAAGTTAAAAAAATTGAAAATTTTTACATTGAGGGATTTTATTTTTTTTAGAATAAAGGAGACTAAAAGTCTCCTAAAAGAAACTAAGGAGAGGATGAGAAAGAAAAACATGAAAATGCCCCAAAAGAAGTTTTCCCTTGCTGCTTTTTGATTGTTTGTTTGTTTGTTTTAATATAAGATAAATATAAGTGGGTTTCTAATTTTTAAAAAATAATATATTAAAAAAGAAAATACATGTGTTACTTGAATTCACTAGTTTCCATAAGAAAATATCTCCAAAAACAATAGCAGTGTAGCAGTGCAGTGAACTTCTAACTTCCACACTGAATCCAGATAGTTTATTCAGACTGAGGTTCACCCATTTATGTCTCCTTTCACAGCATGTCCTGAATGTTCACCCTCTAGTTTTGTTCCCAACCCATCCTTCTTCTGTCAAATGACTTATGTCCACCACATAACCAAATCCCTCACCAGATATGGATAGTGAGGTAGCCCTCACTATTATCACAAAACAGATATGCCTCTAGTCCCAGGCTTAGGGCAAAAAGTCCATAAAAAAGGGCAGAGCACAATCAAATTATTGTCCTTGTATTATAAAAAGCAACTACTTATTTCCCCATGTGGTATTGACTTAAGAAGCACAGCAGCTGTAGAGCCCTGGATTTCTGCCATAACCAAGGAATAACCACTCAGTATAGAATGTGACAGATTCTTCTAAATTAGTCTAACCTTCTCTTGTTTTAAAATTCAGACATCATGAGACAGTAATAGGCAGTTCATTTCACTTGCTGGGCTGATAATTCATACATAATATAGCTGTTAATTTGGCAAGTTAAAGCATCAGGCATGCTGATATTGTGCACACATCTCTTTTATCTCCTTTAATTCCATTGTGTTCCATCATCACTGAAGATTTTTTTTCCAACTCCATGTTTCATAACATGAAGGAAGGGAGCTGAAGAGCTGTAATGATTTTCATCTAAACTCCTCTTTATATCTGCATTACAAAAACTAACATTGCTTTGCCAACATTTACTTAGAAATTTTTCAAATGGAAGGAAAATACGAGACTGCAAATACAAAAATGAAGCAAAATCGTCTTTTTACCATAAAGTGTGCTTTGGAAATGAGTGAGTTTCCTACCATTCAGAACATACATTTGAACAGTAGGAGATAATGAATTCTCTAAGGGTTGTCTCCTGCCTGGTGACACAGTAGAGCAATCAGAACATAGAGGCTGTTTCTGTAAAGAAAAAAAAAAGCAGCCCTTCTTGAGAGTTAGTGACAGAATTCTTTATTTTCATCTCTCCTGTGATGTTTTACAACCTCATTGGACTTTTAAAGTTACATACAGCTATCATTCTCTCTGCGCTTTCAGTCCTGGGATTTGCCCTGGAATATATAAGATTTCCAAAGATGATATCTTGGAAGGGATTTTGTCAGTTCTGCTACTTTGGGGGATGGGGGGGGAACCACCAGGTTGGGTTTGTTTGGGTGTTTTTCCAGATTTGCTTTTGCAACTACACACAATATTTTCTAACAGTAGCTTCTTGAGGAACAAAGCAAAGGGGAAGGGAGGGAGGTATATGGGAGAGAATGCTAATACACCTGCACACAAAACAAGGAGGGTGTTCTGTATACATCGACATTACTCAAGAACTCAGATACACGAAATATCAATCTCTGGAGTTCATTTACCTTAAATTTAATCCAGCATACAATTAATGTTTAACCTAATTCAGTTCCAAACCTTCAGAAGCCATGAATCTAAGCAGTTTAAGTCACAACTTACCATTAAAAGTCAATTTTACAGTTAGTGTATTTCTGTTCGCCTTCTGGTTTCTAAATTAGGCAATGTCCATATCACACATTTTGTTTTGGTTTGTTGAGCTTTTTCTACAGTGACAAGAAACTGAAAGCTTTTATGACTATTTGCTCCACTGATTGGCTGGTTGAAAGATAAATACTCCAGGGAAATTTTATAAAGCAATTGAAGGTTTAAGAAAAAACTTTGCAAGACATGACATTGCTGTAAGATTAGCAAAACTCCGCCCTTGAAGTTCCTAAACCTTCTATTCACCTAGGTATTGCACTTTATGGTCCTAACTGACAGTATTTTACTGACAAAATATTACAATTGGGCTGATACTCCTTTGATAAGTAATGGTAAATATGCCAGTCTTTAAGATAAAGTTAGCACATTCACTTATGCAGAGAGACTGAAAAGAGCTCCAGTAGTATAACTGAGTCAGGGTAAATCTAATAGAAAAAGTGGCTTCTCCCTCACAGAGCTCAGGTTATTTTGCAGACCCTGTTTATGCCACCACTGAGTTATTGTTCTTCATATACAGTTGGTGGAGCCTTGAGTGGAATTTGATTTCAAGCAAAAGACCTAGCTGTCTTTGCCATTGTGCAAGCGTTAATTGTATAACCTGGAACAAATCTCACAGAGACAGAAATTCCTCCTTTAAGAAAATGTCTTAACTGGGTGAGATGAAATCCTTTAAAAAACAACAATGACAATAAAATCACAAAACAAAAACTAGGGAAAAAAAAAAGAACTAAAGGATTCAAAGGATGAAGTGACTCCAAGTTTATGCAAATATAGTTCCTCTTCTTTCACAGCATGACTCTTTGCTAAGAAAACCTGTTATAATCTCATCCTTAAGCAAGTCCTTTGTGGTAGTTTGTGTAATGAAGTAAACACTTTTTTCAAATTTAAAAAAAAGGGGAAGGAGGGGGGAGGAGAAAATAATCAACAAATCTATTAAAATTAAGATCAAAAAAAACCAAAAACACCCACAGTGGAAAACTTAAACCACCAAATAACCAGGGCATACTTTTTCTTAAATGGGTGGCTATCTGCTCCACTTTTTTCACAAATACGTTTGGTTTTCTTTAATTCACCTTAGACTCAGGAAGAAGAAAGCATGACAAAAGTATAAACAAGATTCCCTGCTTCTCCACTTTCACCTTATTCCGATATTAATTCAAGAGGATTTAGTAAAAGACAAAAAGAAGAAAAAGAGGTCAAAAGTTCCCCCATGAGCCTTAGTAGCTTGGTGGGCCACAGCAGGTAAGGTCAATTTCAGTAGTAAATGGATGAGAAACAAATTAAATAATTGGCATCCTGCCCAGCCACCTCTGATTCACCAATAAAATGGTTGTTTATAAGGGGGTCAACTGGGAAAAGAAGTGGAAGGAAGATGGAGTGATATCTAAGTTCCTGACTCTGAACCATGCCAGTCCTATTCTCCATCATGTACTCTCACCATGAAGGAATATTCAAAACTTTTTGCTGTCTTATGCATATTCATAGTTTTATGTTGTATCCATTCATGTATTCTACACTAATTATGGGTTCATTGTCACTTCAGAAAGATTTGCCAGGCATCAGCCCAGGTGTATTTTGCCTTAAATATTCTATCAAATCCTTTGCTTGTAAACATTCTGTATACAAAAATAAATATAGATATTTAATTTCTGTCGCAAAAAAGCAGGTGCATAACACATCATCCACTATAGCGCAGGTTTTAATATGCTTTCATGGCCTGAAGTAGCCAGTTTGAACTCATATACAGTCATCCTGTTTAATTCTGGTTATCCTTCAGTACTGAAATGAGTTTGGTGTCTAATTCACATGAAGTTAAATCCCTTACAAGCTATTTCAGCATTCTTTTTTTTTATCTCTTTCAATAATCTTAGGTTAAACAAGATTGAACAAAAGGAATTAATTTGCTCCACTAGATTCAAACACCTAATTAGGTGTAAATCTCAAGGAATTAAAATCTGATGTCATGGACGTTAGGGCAAAAAGTCTAAATTATTTGTATTTAAAAAAAAAAAAAAAGAAAAGAGGTCTAGAAAATTAGTCTCCTGCCTAATGGCTGTGAGACAGCAAATTGCCCTGGAGCCACTGTGGGCTTGGCAGCAGTGAAGGCCAGCAGCATCCAGTGATGCATCAGCAAGAGAAATACCAGATCAAGGGATATGATTGTTCCACCCTCCTCAGCAATCGTTAGGCCAAATCTTCCCAAATTCATTAGAGATATCAAAAAAATTTAGAAAGTCTAGTGGAAGGTCACCAAGGAGGTTACAAAACTAGAGTACTTGACATATGAAGAAATATTGATGGAATTAAATTTGTTCAGCCTAGAAGACAGAAGGTTCAGGAGGAACTTAATCACACTCTCCCAATACCTTGGGTATATATATGCAGAAGGTGGAGGTACTCTCTTTATAAGGGAACATGGCAACAAGACAATGGGAATAAACTGTGTCATGAGAAATTCTCTTTAGATATCAGAAAAATGTTCCTTACCGTGAGAACAACTAAATATTGCTCAAAGAAGTGGTGAAAACTCCCACACAGGAATTATTGAATACATGGCTTAAGAGGGCCTTGGAAAACCTAGTCTAAAGCTCTGTTTTCAACAGATAGCTGGACTAGATGATCTCCAGAGTCCTTTCCAATCTTTAAATTAATGACTTTTGATTGATTCAGTTTTTCTTTTCTTTGGTATTCTTCCTCTGTTTTTGAAGATTTTTTTCCCTAAAATTATATTATAAAATAAATAAAAAATTATTTAAAGCACATGAAAAAAAATGTGCATCATGTATTGATACTCAGTGCCTCTGATGAATTTACAAGAGTGTGAAAGGGATATGTGAAAGAAAAATGAGAATGTGCTCTTTATCTGACTCAACTGTTCATGTAATTTCCACAGGAGAAACATATAATGAGGCTTTGAATTTAAGCTACACTGCCTCTGGGTTACCCCCTCCAGTTATCAGGTTGAAACCTGAATCACATTACACTTATACAAGAGTGGGATTACATTCCCCTAATGGGGCAGGATTAAGCCAAAGGAGGTGGAACAGTTTTCAAAGGAGCAACTTCAACACAGGGGCCAAATTCTACTCTCAGTTACACACATGTGATTGTCACAGTGATTTCAATGGGGATACTCAGGTGTAACCAGAGGTAGAATGCCTTTGTGACATGGAGCAGATGTGAAAAATCCAAGGGTAGACTAACCATGAGCACCTAATTTCTAAACAGTCACTTTATTGTGGATGGCAAGCAATGGAGCTTTAAATAGGACAGTGATCTACTGCACCAGCCTCAAAAAGGAACACTTTCTTCCATACTGAGTTCATCTTCACCCTCTTGCAACTGCTACAACATACAGCAAAACTACAGTAGGAGACATAGAAAAATGAAAGTTAGATTCTGGAAAGTAAGATTCTTTTCTCTAAGAGGTTACAATTTCTCTGATGGTTGAAGCGTTTTTCTCACCTCTAGCAATACAGCACCTGTAGCACCAGGTTGTGATCAGAGCTGCTTTATATCCTTCTATTTTAATTCTTGCAGCTTTACAAGTCAATGTCTCACTCTTTCCATCTTAGAGGATTTTTTACTTATCTCTGTATTTCTGTTTTCATATAAGATATCAAGTGCAATAAAACAGTCATGAAGATTTTGGTTTTGAAAATTTAATGTCAGTAAAAGAGACTTTAACATCACTCACAATATGCATCCCTCATTTGAAACAGACCAGAAGAACTTTGCAGCAAATTTCATCTGTGTCTGTAGAATAATTTAAGTTCAACTATTAATTCACACCGGCAATTTTTCAGAGTGCTAATAAATTGTATCATGAGTGGCTGAGGATCAGCCATATTGAAGGGAAAAATATCAGGAGAAAACCAAATAGCTGCCTGGAACATCATTATCCAACATGCTTTCTGTCAAGCATCAGCTCCTCTGATCCAAAAGACACCATCATATGCAGAAACTCTCATTATATTGTCCATGTTACATGACCATATGAGCAGTGTTGACAGAATGAATCGTGCAGTGGCAGTGCAGCTGCCTCTCACCCAAGAGTGCAGAGCTTTGTCTGTGCCTGCTGGAGCTGCCCAGTCACCAGAGAGAGTGCACACTGAGACCTCAACCATGGCCATGCTGCAGACCATTGCATCATTTAAATAAAAGAGAGAAGGGGAAAGGGGTGGAGAAGGGGAAACAGGAGGGGAAGGGCAAGGAGAACTAATCTAGCAATAAAGTAGGGATTTGTTCTGAACGAAAAATGTAAACACAGGTAGTTGTATTGAAACTATTGCACACTGGAGAAATTATTCCCATTACATTTTTTTTCCTGAGAAACATAATTGTAGCACTCTAATCAAGTGATTTCACTACCACTTTTTGAGAAATGCCTCTACATCCTCAGCCTAGAGCTGAAATTCATGGAGGTAACAATAGAATCCAAAACCAGGAATAAAGTTACACATCAGTGACACATCTAAAAGTCATTAGGGTAAACTATGCTCAAAGCCATACTTAGACCATAGTTTTAAAACGTCAAAAGACAGAGCAGTTGCCTCAAGTAATACAGTGGTTCTATAACTTCCATGAACCTCCAGAAGCATCTCTCACTATGCATTAGACACCCAAAAGTTGCATATCTTATCAAAATCATTCAGGAGAGGAGTCAAGGGAAGTCAATTAAAACCAGAATATTGGGAGATCACAAGAGAAAACTCCTAGATTTATGCCAAAATGAACTGGTATCTTTTCAGAGAGGCCAGGCTGGGGACTAGAAACTATACCGTGCAGCCTAACTTGCATCATTAACTGTAGGATAAATTACCTGGGAGACAAAAAAAAAGATAGTCTTTTCACTGTATTCTGCAGAACACAAGAGGAACCACACAGCCACTTATCAAAAGCCAGAAAGACTAAGCTGTCTCCCTGTCAGCTTGTGACATGGCTGGTGTCAAAGACTCTTGATTCTCACCAGCATTTTCTGAAGCCATCTGAAACTGCTTCACCAATAGCATATGGAGAAACTACCACATCTTTTCATTCGTGGTTCTGTAGCATAAGGTGGACTCTGATTTTGATTTTCATTCCAAGTAACAGCAGAAAATTAACACTGAATAATTAGTCTATTTGATAAGAAAAATAACACAAGTATTTAAGTGGAATATTAAATGATTCCCTCTCTAGGGGAAACAGATTACATTTACAAATAATGTATTCATTACAAGGCAGAGAAAAATAACTGAGAAAATTATTTTGCAAATAATGTTTGAATAGTACTCATTTTAACCCTGCTTCACACAGCTGTCTCTAAAATTTACTGTACCTGACTGCCCTTTACCATTGTGATTAATGCTAATAAAAAAACCTAGTGGTGTTTTATAACATTGTCAAAAAAAAGAAAAAAAAAAGGAAAAATAACCACACAGGGCAAGTAGGTGAACAAAAATTTGCAGCACTGATTTAAAGTCATAAATATTACTGATTAGTAAAGTATGTTTCGGTGATATATCTTTAATTACTTTTCCTACTGCTTCATTCACTTGGGGCTTGATTGTGCACCAGTGGAGTTAGTGGCATTGTACTATAGGCAGACACAAAGTTGCACTTGGGTCTTTTTGGAAAATACTGAAAACAAAGCTCAATGACATGCATAAAATGTAAGAAGTACAAATGCCTTTATAGATTTAATATAAAAAAAAGCATAGATATTTTCCTTGTATTTTATTTTGCAACTAATTTTATTCATACCATGTTCTGGTACTCTCCACATATTTTCTAAGAAGCATGTAATTTCATTCAAAGACCTATTCAGGAAAACTGCCTAAGACATCGTTTTGTCAGGATAGTGCAATATTTCTCTTCTTAGTAGATGACAGGAAAAATCATAAATTTCAGGTTCACAAAAGAGTTTGATAATGAGAGGACTTGAAAAGTAAAATATTGAGCAATGAAGAAGAAATAAAAGAATTTATGGTGGTAGCATTTCTACCACCTGTTCATGCTGTATCTTTGCGTCAGTTATTTTGGAGCAGTCCTATTCTTCAGTATTTGTTTAGATAGCTTCTGTTACTTACTGTGACTCCAAAATAAAGGGTGGATACTGGTCTACAGTTTTATTTTTTGTATTATAATTTGATTAGAAGGTAGAATTAATAATAATAATAATTAATCAAGACTATATGTCAGTTAGGTTAGAGAGATGTTTGTTCTGTCTGTTTGTTTTATTGGCTTACAAGTTCTTATTAAATAGAAGATAAGCTATTTCATTACATAAATCTATTAATAGTTAAAAAAACACAGTATCTAAGCTGTTAGTTTTGGATATTTTATAGTTTCACCAGACAACTACAAAACAATTCCAGATGTGTCAAAACCCAGAGGGAAAAAGAGGACAATCTCTTTTTTGAGACAATAAGAAACAACTCGAGAAAATAATAATAATATGACTTGGAGGTCACTATAAAGACATTTTATAAGGAAAGTATTGCACTTCAAGGGTGCTGAGGGTGCCATAATCCCTTTTCTCTACTGCTTTGATCTTACTAGAAAAGAAATGCTTCTTTAAGAAGGCTGACCAGTGGTTGCAAAGTCATGGAGAGAATAATGCAACTGCTGAGCCGGGTTACCTAGACAAGTTTTCATTGAGTGTTGATACAGAAACAGGAGATCTAAGGAATTCTGTTCCTTCTAGGTCACTTGCCCTCTCCTCATGCTGTACCTCTGCCTAACTTTCTCTTGTACACTGAGACCACACCCACCTCCAGCAGGAGCAAACCAGGATGAGGAGAAAATGCCATGTCCTGGCTACCAAAAAGGGATCTATTCAACAGGCTAACTTCAGTAAAAAATGAACTCACACAACTGCCACAGAATTGCTCTTAGTACCTCTGTAAAGAGCCTGTGTGCTTTATATGATAGTGGCCTCTTGTAAATATTTTACTAGTTGAGTTATAAATGCTATAATTATATAGGTTTTCTTTTTTCTCCACTGGAAATAGCAGGAGGGAATAGCAGTTTTCATTTGAAATTGTCACTTGTCCTAATGTTTTATTACTGCAGTGCACGAGAACATATTATTGTAGTTAGTACAGAAAAATTCCAGGCTGGAGGTAGTAGACCACGATGGTGAAGAGACCAGATCGCACCAGATACCACCAGATCCCTGAGTTTCACTTTTCTCTGAATTATTTTTTACCCACTCATTTAATTGTCTTGAGCAATCCAGTTAACATGGGCATTTTGGGGGGTTTTTTGTTTTGTTTTGGTGATGGTGATTTTTTTTTGTTGTGTCTTTGTTTGTTGGTTGGTTTGGATTGGTGTTTTTGTTTTGTTTTTTTGGTGACAAAACCCATCACAACTCTTTTATTTTCAGAATCCTTTCAGCTTATGCCAATTTATTTCACACCTAAGTTAATACATTTCATACCTAAGTTAAAATCCTGAATGATAAGAAGGAGGCGTTGCCCTTATCAAGGTTTTTGAAATACGGTTTCCTTAGGAATGACCTTCACTGAGGGTACATTCTGTGCATACAAAGAGCAGAGTCATTAAAAAATTATATACAATGTAGGACTTGAAAAGTACATACAAGGTAGACAAAGCTTTGTAGTTTGAAAGAGCTGCATGAAACTGTTAATGTACGACATCACATGAAATAAAAGTAACTGGCCATACAAGAAACATTTTTAGAAAATCCAGTACCATTTTATTGGAAATAAAAGTCAAAGGACAAATTCAACAAAATAATGTTACCACATTATGGACTACTAGAAATAAAAGTAGCAAAGTTTTTCAGAGTTTGCAAAAGTGGAGTTTATAGTAAATTTTGACCACCAAATTCTTTTTCATTTGGAGAGTTAAAGCTACAATTTCAGGGATAATTACATGAGAATGGTAGTTTATATAGACATAGAAATAGATATGGAGATACATATACAGATAGATGATTATATAGATATATAGGTACAGATGTATACCCCCTGAAAAAATATTCAAATAATGATAAAGATGGATTTTTATAATGTCACAATAATATCACTTAGTTGAAAGGATTTAGATATATTTTACTACACTGAAATTTAGTTTTAAACAGAATTTTTAATCTCTCTTAACAATTGTATAGCTTATTGGGAACAAACAAACTGGTATGATATTGGCTGAAAAATAATAGATCTCAATCTTTCAAGGAGAGACAAGGTCTCTGGCAAAAGCATAAGAAATCAGGGTGCATACAGAGCAACCTGCCTCTGACAGAGTCTTCTAGAGGCCAAAATTTCACAGAGTCACAGAATATGCCAAATTAGAAGAGACCCACAGGGATCCTCAAGTCCACCTCCTAGCCCTGCACAGGACCATTCACAAGAGCCACACCATGTGCCTCAAAATATCATTAAATTATTTTATTCCCTAGATAACATATTTACCCCTCAGCATCCATAAAATCTTGTGACAGTGAGCACCACAGAGTTATTAATTATACGTTGCCTAAAAAAATGCTAAATATTGTTTGCTTTTATATCTACTGCCTGATAAACTGGAGTAGTTGAAGTGATAGATAGATGTTTTGTTCTTTGACTGTACCGTGGGCAGCTGAATTTGGCAGGTTAACAAAAGGTTAGAGGGATGGTGCCATAGTCAGGGTTTTGGTTACTTATACCATGGGACTTGCCTTTGAAAGCCTGGTCTACTGGGGGCTGATGGGGTTCAGCTGACAAAGAAGAAAAAGAGCTTCTTTTGTTTAGGACTTCCCAGGCTGATGAAGGGGTCTTTAAACTAGATTTGTCAGGGAAGGGGTACCTATGCATCTCAATCCTACCAGTCACAGTTCAAAGGTATCTCAGCTGCTCCAGCCAGGGAGTCAGCTTTATCCAGAGCCTGGCTCAGATGCTTCTACAGAAATGCACATGGTATGGGGAACAAACAAGAGGAATTAGTGATGTGCACATGCTTGCATGGATATGATGTCATTGTCGTCACAGAGACATGGTGGGCTTCTGCGACTGGACTATTGGCATTTTTAACACAGACAGTCTAGGGAGACAAGGAGGTGATGTAGCCCCCTGTGTCAATACCTGGCTGGAGAGAATGGAGCTCTGTCTGGGGATGGGCGAGGAGCCAATGAGAAGCTTGTGGGTCAAGATTACAGGGAGTACGGGACCGCAGACTTTATAGTGGGGATCTGCTACAGACCACCTGATCAGGAGCATATTGTAGATGAAGCCCTCTACAGGTGGATAGGAGAAGCCTCAAGCTCACAAGCCCTGACTGTCATGGGGAACTTCAACCACCCCAATTGGAAAGATAACACTGCAGGGCACAAGCAATCCAGAAGGTTCCTTGGATGTGTCCATGACCAATTCCTCTTTAAAGTAGTAGAGAAGCCAACATGAGAGGTGCAATTCTGGACCTTGTGCTCACCAACAGAGAGGAGCTGGTGGGGAATGTGATGCTCCAATGAATCTTTGGCTGCAGTGACCACAGCATGGTAGAGTTCAAAATCTTCACATCAATGAGGAGGTCATGCAGCAAGTTTGCTGCCCCAGACTTCAGTTGAGCAGACTTTGGCTCCTTCAGGGACCTACTCAGTAGAGTCCCATGGGATAGAGCCCTGGAGGCCAGAGGGTGAATGTCAGCTAATATTCAAGGTTCCTTCTTCAAGCTAAGGAGCAATGCATCCTGACAAGGAGGAAGTAAGGTAAAATACCAGGAGGCCTCCACAGATGGATAACATGTTGCTGAGAAAACTCAGAAAAAAAAAAAAAAACAACGAAGTTTTCAAAAGGTGGCAACAAGGACAGGTGGCCTGGAAAGAATACTGGGAAATTTAACAAGAAGCTAGGGATAAGGTTAGGAAACCTAAGGCCCAGATAGAATTGAGTCTGGATGGGGATGTTAAAGACAACAGGAAGGGTTTCTATAGGTATCTTGCAAACAAAAAGTATATTGAAAACAAAAGGTATCTTGCAAACAAAAGACAGACTAGGGATAATGTGGGCCCTCTGCAGAAGGAAATGGGAGACCTGACTACTCTGGATATGGAGAAGCCTGAAGTTCTCATTGATTTCTATGCCTCAGTCTTCAACGGGAAGTGCTCCAACCACGTCACCCAAGTCAAGAAAGGCAAATGCACAGACAAGGAGAAAGACCCTAAACCTACTGTAGAAGAGGACCAGGTTCAAGACTCTCTAAGGAACCTGAAATTGCACAAGTCCATGGGACCCAGTGAGATTCATCCACAGGTCCTGAGAGAACTGGCATACATTGCTTAGCAAGTATCCACCATTTTGGAAAAATTATGGCAGTCAGGTGAAGTCTCTGATGATTGGAAAAAGGGAAATATAATCAACATTTTTAAAAGGGAAATGTGGAAGACCCAAAGAACTACAGACCAGTCCCTCAGTCTTATTTCTGCGTCAGCCAAGATCATGGAGCATATTCTTCTGGAAACTATGCTAAGGCAGATGGAAAACTGTAGTGGTTTGACCCTGGATAAACACCTGGTGTCCAGCAAAACTCCTTCAAGGCCTTTTCTTCCCCACTCCCACCTTTTGCCTTCCGGAGGGAAGGGAAAAAAAACCACCTGGGAATTTACGGCTAGAGATAACAACCAAAATAGGAGATTTGATTAATACCATGGGCAAAGCAGAACTTAGAATAATGCTTACATTTATTACTAACAAACTAAAAACTAAAAATAAGAAATAGAAACAGGTTAGAAACACCTTTCCACCACCACCCCTCAGTCTGTCCATGCCCTCCCCTTTCCCCAATGGTGTGGGGGACAGGGGAATTGAAGGTTGTTGGGTCAGCCATTCACAGATATAAGTCCAAAACTTAAGCAGCAGTTCTGTCTCAGGGGCCTTTTCTGCCCTTCTGCCCTTTTCTGTGGGCTGCAAAGGGGACAGCTCACTTCACCACAGTTGTCACCATGGTCACAGGGGAATCACAACTCTGAGTCCTTCCCCTGCATTCCATGTGGTCCCCCCCACAAGAGAGATCTTCTGCTGTGTTGTGGGTCATTCCATGGGGTACAGTCTCTCATGAAAAGCTGGCTGTACCTGCTAAGCGTGGATTTCTTCCTTCATAGGTCTCAGCCGCAAATCTTTGCAGGACTCTGCTCCACCTTGGGGGCCCCCCCTGAGGTAACAACTTCTTTCATGCATCCCCCTGCTCCAACATGGGGGTCTTTGCATCCTGATGGATTCCATGGGCTTCGAGGGGACAACTTGTAATCACCACAGTCATCATCACGTATTCAGGGAATAATAGTTTTAAGTCCTCCCCCTGATCCATGGGGTCCCTCCCCCTCCTTCTCCTCTTCTCCTCCTGCACTGACCTTGATGTCTGCGTTGTGATGTTGTTAATCNGGGAACCACGTGAGTCTCAGCACCAGGGCTAACAAACCCCTCTGGGCTTGTGCCCTGGGACACTGGGTTATACTGTTGGGGTTTTGGTGAGTTGAAAGCAGTTTTCTCTTGTGTCAGTATATTTATGGTAATATCTTTCATTAAATTGTAACTCTGACTTAAAATCTCTCTTGTGGTGCATCCGTTTCTCCTGCTGGTTTACCTCTAAACCAGCACAGAGGCATAACTTAATGGTTCAAAAGCAGGAAGTTTTCCTTGGAGCTGGCCCTCATTGGCTCTGCTCTATAGGATGGAAGGAAGTTCCGGAGGCTTCCAACAGAAGCCAATCTTCCTCTTATTAAAAAAAAAAAAAAAAACTAATCAGAGAAACCCATGACAAAGAGGTGATTGTTGACAACCACCATGGTTTTACTAAAGGAAAATCATGCCTGGCAAATTGCGTGGTCTTCTATGATGGGGCTACAATATTGGTGGATGAGGCAGAGGAACTGACAACATCTACCTGGATATAATCAAAGCATTTGATGCTGTCCGATGTGACATCTTTGTCTCTAAGCTGACTCACTGTCCATGTAGACATCAGTGGTGAGTGGTGTCTTTCAGGGTCCGGACTGGGGCTGACCCTGTTCAAGATCTTTGTTCATGACATGGACAGTGGAATCAAAGGCATCCTCTGCAAATTTGCTAAAAAACACCAAGCTCTGTGGTGTCGTCAACACACCGGAGGGAAGGGATGCCATCCAGGGGGACCCTGACAGGCTTGAGAGGTGGGCCAATGCAAACCTCATGAAGTTCTACAAAGCAAAGTAGAAAATCCTACACCTGGTTCATGACAACTCCAGACACGCCCACAGGTTGGGTGGAGAAGGGATTGAGAACAGATCTGTGGAGAAAGACTTGGGAATGATGATGAAAAACTCAAGATGAGCCATCAATGTGTGCTCACAGCCCAGTAGACCAATGAAATCCTGGGCTGCATTAAAACCAGTGTGGTCAGAAGGTCAAGGGAGGTGATTTTCTCCCTATTCTCACAGGAGATACCACCTGAGTACGGCGTACAGTTCCAGTGTCTCCAACATAAGGATATGGAACTGTTGAAGCAAGTCCAGAGGAGGGCCAATGCCACTGATATGAGGACTGGAGCACCTCTCCTATGAAGACAGGCTGAGAAATTTGGGACTATTCAGCCTGGAGAAGAGAAAGTGGCAAAGAGACCTCATAGTAAGCTTCCAGTATTTGAAGAGGGCCCAACAAGAAAGACAGAGAGGAACTGTTTTTTTGTCAGGAACTGTACTGATAGGACAAGGAAAAATGCATACAAAGTCAAAGAAAGAAAAATAAGGTTAGATAAATTGAATAAATTCATGACTGTGAGGGTGGTGAGGCAGTGGAAGAGGCTGCTCTGAAAAGTTGTGGATGCCCCATTCCTGGAGTGTTCAAGGACAGGATGAATGGGACATTGAGTGGGAGGGGTCCTTGCCCCTGACAGGGGGTTTGGAACTAGGTCCCTTCCAAAAAAAGCTTTCCTTGATTCTGGGATTATTTGAACCCATTATTTTATGGTGGAAGAGCTTTCATTATCTTCTGTAAAAATACTTTAGGATCTATCGTTCTTATCAAGGTAAATTTAGTTTCTCTCTAAAAGTATGCCAGGTCTTTACAACAGACCTTTCATACTTCATTATTTATTTCATACACTGTACTGTAGTAGAGTATTTTTTTTCTTTTAAATAAGAAAGATTATTAAGCAAAGTGGGGTATTTTATTAAAACTTCAGCATACAGAACATAGGCACAACCTGTGTATCTGCTAAGAATGCAAGTGCCATCTATTTTTGTAAGTATTTCCAAAAAGAGACAACATAGATGTCATTTTCAGCTTTGTAAGAGACTCAGTGCAGCACCTGTGCTTGTGCTCAGTTATGTCTTCCTCAGAAACATCCAGGAGATCCTATTTCCAGTGAGGTATTGCATAAGCTCATGTTTATAACTCATCGGCCAACACGGAATGGTGGTGAGTCAGTCCTCTGCTGCTCTTGCTAAGAACAGTAGCTTATGTCAGGCCTCACTGGCGACACAGATGGCTGCAGTTTGTTGAGGATGTGTAACATAACAGTAACTGGTCATGTCAGTGTGTGGTTGTTCTCTTTCAGTGACTTTCTTACTGTTTCTGTACCTATTTTGGGACTCACCAGATACAAGACTTATTGTGCTGCTGCTGTATGGAGCTGAAGCGTGGTTGCTGCCTGCTACAGATCAAGGCAGAGAAATGCTGCTTTTGAAGAAAACAGCATCCTGGTTTATTTAATTAAATAAAAGTCTCCATGGACATTTGTTTTACGTTATATACTCTTACAAATATGACTGCATCAAATAGCTGTAGGATACTTCAAGGTCAAATTCTGATGTAGACACATCAAATCATATTCAAACCAGAGAAACTAAGTAGTATGAAAGTAAAAGTAATAAGTCACCATCTGTCTTTGGTATATCCCCTGACATAAAGAAACTAAAATATAATTGATTGCATAGTTTTATTTAAAAAGACATTATGTTAGTCTGCACATTTGAGTAAACTTGCAGTCTAGCATATCATGGCAACGAATTAATAGTGTCATAACACTGACATGTAATAGCAACACTATAAATATTTTTTCCCAAGCAAACATTGTCTTCAATTGAGAGCACACAAGCTAGCTGAAAGAAGAAACAGTTGGCAATTTATTGAATATTAAAGAGCAGGAAAAGCACACTCAAGTCTTCAACAGCCTTCAGCTTGGGTGGGTTTCACTTGCTCCTTAAAAAAGTATGCAAAGCCTCACACTCTGATCTTCTACTGTATAATGTTATACCAAGGAGAATCTCCAAACTTCAGATAGAGAGCCTTCCTGTGGGAAAATCCCTAACCTTTTCTTTATGATTGTGAATCTTGCTAGGGGCAAGTAGAAAGAACATTTTAGTGATTAAGCATGGGATAGATTCTTTCAAAATGTCTTTGGGGAGCTTTAGCTCAGTCATTAGACATACAATATTTCTAAACATCCTGGATCACCTCTTCAAACCATGCCCCAACTTCTTTGTGTTGGGGGTGTGGTACAAGAGACAAAAGCTGCCCTTGCAGGGCTTTATCGCACCTCTATCAGCCTGTGCCATGTTGTGAATCAGGACAGAACAGTGCACCTAATCAAGGCAGAATGAGAAGAAAAACTGCTATGATTTCCTCACTTGCATTTAAACTCTGGTTTGGATAATGCTGCTGTATTTCGTAGCATATCTATTGCATGTTGATAAAAAATATGATCAGAGTGAACTCTTAAGCATTAAAACCTCATTTTTCTGAGAAAACAAACCATGGTGTTCCCCTTCTGCTCTACCCATACCTGTCCTTATTTTCCTTGTTTTATATGTAGTGAATAATTATGAAAATAAAGCATTTATTTCCAAATGCTTCTAAATATTTGTATTGACCACACCACCCTACCACTATTTTTCATAAAATTTTAGCTGATCATTTAAAATTATTTGAACAGCTTCCAATAAAACCCCTGATGAGATTCTTTTGCACTCTCTGATACAGCCACCCACTGCCAAGAGAGTTCTCCTAATATTCATGGAGTCAGTTGCATTACAAATTGCAATTATTATCCAAATTATACTTACAATGTGCTTTTAGACAAGTCTGCCTGTCTAAAGCTGCTGGTGTTTGACTCACTCTGTAAAACTGCATAAAGCAAGGATTACCAAACTTAATTTGAAGAGGTTACAGTGCTTGAGCTCTGTGTCAAGTTCCTGCACAGGAATTGCTCATTTTTTTACACACTGCACTGAATTATTGCACAGCAAGCACAACATTTTGGGAATTTCTCAATACAATAATGGTATTCCTGATGCTAATATCACAGGGAGCTTTGATAAGCTCAGAAAGAGTAGAACATACCTAGTAGTACTTTAGGAAGAAACATAGTGGTTGAAGTCTTTGAAGAGAAAATCTGAACAGCTATTACAGATACAAATAAAGTATTTTTTAAAAAATGACATAAAGTTTCACCTCTAAATAGAAAACAACTTCCCAAAGATGGGAACAAAATCTTATCCATGTCTCTCAAATGTTTGCCCCTTCCTCTACAATCTCCTCTGCCTCATTCCCCCAGAAACTTGATCATGTACTGCAGGTCAGGATATTCTGGCTAGATTGACAACAGACAATACCAGAGAATAACTTTGGATGCAGAGACTTGGAAAAACTTGCTGGCAGGTAGTTTTTTTTCCATTTTTGTATTGTGGCTGCTCCAGCTTAATGCCAGCTGTGCACAGATTGTGCAGATAGAATGCCCATGTTCTCATATACACAGGCTATATACACTCCACACGTCAAAATTATACTTTGAAATTCCACCTGGAGACCAACAAATGGTTAGCAGAGCTCTGGAGATGCTGGTCTCATGTTCCCAGTGAGATATATTGCTTAATGAGCAGAGGTGGTACTCTGAGTTGCAGCACAGGCTGCTATCTTAGCTATCCATTAATAACCTCTTAGCAGAAAATGATGGGGGAGTGTTGTGGGGAACCTGCCTCTCAGCTTCTGAGTGGTTTTGGCTACAGACAAAACATCAGTAATCCTTCCAGTTCAGCAGCCAGAAGACCCCCCAGTGAACAGGGCAGGTACAATCTCTGCCTTACCTGCTGGCAACTTCATCCAACCTGTGGCAGTGCCTTCAGCATGATGCAGACTAAGCTATGGCCAGAGAGCTCTAAAGTAATTTCTCACTCCCACCTACACACAAGGCATTGGACAGCAGAGAGCAAGTGAAACAAAGCAGAGATTCAAGGTCTCTGTTTTGCATTGCAGGAGCCCTGCACACCACTCTGACACCTCTAGAAGATGGATGCTGCCTGTGGAGGTTCTGGACGCTTCTGGCACTGCGTTCACACTCTACAGTGGCAGTCACCCAAAGAGTGACTGAGGTATGTGGCATCAGCCTTGGATACTGTTTAAGCACTTAGGGCTCAAACTGGGATCCTCAAAACTTTGATCAGCTGATGGCCATACCCCGACACTTATGACCCTTGCAAAGGACTCAAGTTTTCGTGAGTTGGATTTTCTCAAACACCCACAGTTCTGTCTGCACAGATGGCGAGGCCTAGTCTGTTTCTGACATGCCACACACTTCAGGCAAGACCCATCCTCCAAATTACAGAAACACAGAATCATTAAGATTAGAAAAGACCTCCAAGCTCACTCACCCCAACTAGATGAACTTAAACATGTTTCCTGTGGTACGGGTTTCAACCATCAAGCTCTTGTTCCCTCTCTCCAGTCTTGCCTCTGCTGTCACATAGCTTTAGTGGACAAGAAGGAAACACCCCATCAGACACACACATATACAGAACTACCTGTCAAGGTGAGGGACACAAGGCTATATCTCCTCAGGCATGGAGGGAATCTGAAACCAGGTCTGTCAAGTCCCAAGTAAATGCTGAAATCACTGATTGCTTTTACAGTAGGGGGACCTACCACTCCAGGCATCTTCTGAAGTTAAAAGTCACAATCATATAAATAAATAAATATTTTAAAAAAAAAAAGCATTAGTGCTTGTGCTTATAAAAAGACCTTAGCTGTAAATTCTACAAAGGAGAGGGATGACTCCCAGTTACACTGGGACCCATGCCCTGAAGAAAGTCAGCATCTGCAATACATTCCTCTCTGCTCAATAAGTAGCAGCTGTTTTTCAGTGAACCCCACCCAGGCAGCTCAGCTCTCCCCATCCACCTGACACAGCCAAGATCCCTCTCTACAGCCTATGCCCCATTACGTAGCCAGGTGTCCAAAAGGAGCTGTTGCCCCAACAGCACTCACCCCACAAGGATGGAGCAGCTGCTCCCGTCCCAACAACACACTGCAGAGAGGCCTTACAGCCCCAGCCTGCCCCTCCTAACAAGCCCCGTGCTCAGATGGGACATTTGCAGGATCATGCTGGCCCTTTATCACCACAAGCTTTACATAGAGAGTACATGTGCTAAGTCCTAGATTTTTAGACAGAAGCCTACATGATGTCATGAAGCACAAACAAAAATCCCATGCTGACTGAGGAGATAGAGAAGGCCCAGATGTAACTTCACCCAAGCTAGCCACAGCATTCTGCACATAGCTGGCTCTGCACCACTGGAGCAGGAACATCCCATTCCTGAGGTAGAACCAAGGAGTGTTGCAATTCAGGGCAAGGAGTCAGCCAGAGCCCGGCTCTCTCACGTCTGGAGTCTTCCAGATCATAGCCTGAACAGCACTGAGAGGAAGAGCAGCAATGCATCAAGGTAAGGGCAGGCAGTCACACACATGAGCACAGGCAAGTTTTAGCTCCCTTCAGGGACTCCCAGCAAACACTCTGGAAGGGCTCTCATGGAGAGGGAGAAAGCATTGACAGAAACATCAGCCCAGGCCTCCCCTGTAAGCTATGCAAGCAAACTACCAATACTGCATTTCCACTGTAACAAAGGCATGAGGAAGTTTATCAGGGACGGCTGATCTCTATCCATCATCAAGGAATCAGTTCTCATAGTGGTCAGTGCCTTTTCCTGTGAAGATGTGAGTTTAAGGCAGCTCTACGCTTTGGGAACTGTTCTGCCACAACTTTTTTCAGCACCTTTCCTAGGAAGAGAGTACCTGTCTAACGATCCCCACCAAGGACATCTCAGTCTCAGTCGAAGAGGAAGGAAACATCCTTTCCCAGGGGAGCTCTGCTGCCTCTTGCTAGCAGTGAGCCCTTTCATGAGCCTACACAAGTGTGGACTGCACAATGAAACAAGGGCTTCAGTAGCAGAGGCGAGGGTGTCGCAGACTCTGTGCCATGACATAGGCAGACAACATAAACCGCCTCCATCCTCCCTTTTTTCTTCCACAATTTCCTTAAAATCGCGTTTACCACTTTATTGCCCCAGGCAGTTTCACTGACCTAGCTGGAACCATTAACTATTTGTTCTTGTTAGACTCCACACTCACAAAAGTTCATATATCCCCTGACTTAATTCATCTTTATTTCAAAATAAAAAGTATCTTACAATATTAAAAAGAAATAAAAAAATTAAAGCAATCATTAACTAAGGGGTTACTCAAACTAATATGGCCTGACTAATAGACATGATTAATAACTGGACTGGGTAACTCACCATATTTAAATGATCATTAACTTGTTAAGTTTTTTCATTCTCTGCTTGATCAACAGCTGCTTTAACTACTGACTTTCATACAGCAATATATTAAAATGTATATCAAAACTAAAATTACTTTCTGAAACATAAGTTATCTTGTTAAATATTTGAAGGCAAATAAAACTCTAGAGAATGAACATTCTGCTTTACTGACTATAACAGTCTTCCAAACACTTGATCTTGCAGAACGAGGCTTTCAGTTTTCAGGGTTTTTTCCGTCCACACTCAGTTCTTGCAACATAAAACTTGCACTGCTAATTGCAATGCTGCTACTTGTCATGCTAGTTCATTCTTAATTCCCACTTTTCCTATGAGGCACTTACTGAATGAAGAGACCAAATTCTCCTGTGGAAGCTGGCAACAGTTTCACCACAGAAACAGGAATAAATGCAGTGTTGAAAAAAAAATATTTAGTGGTAATTTAGCATTTATAAGACACAAGGCTTTCAGTCTATATTAGTCCATTAATATTGTAGAGTTGTATTAACACCACCATGTTGTTTTATTTGCTATTATTGGCTATGATGATTTGCTATTATTGGCATTAGTTTAAGGACCCATGAGGAACATGGTCCATTGTATTGGGCACTACATACTTGTGAAACAACTATAAGCACCCTCTAATAAATCCGTGTTTGAATGACCCAATGATTTCAGAAAGAAATGTCTTTCAATAAACAAAATATTCACCAGGAAAAATGTCAAACTGACAAAGAATAGTTTTGATCTGGCAGTTGTAAGAAGTAATATCTGCCCTTCATAAATTAAAACTGCAAACACACCTAACGTAATCAGTTTTGGAGAGCCTATGTGCTGTGGAACTGAGATGCCAAACATTGAAATTTCACTTCCAGGACTACTTTAATGATCAGATCCTCTGTTCTGAAGTACCTCACAGTACTACTGGTACCACAAAGAAATATGATATGTGGTGGTCCTTGAAAAAATCTAAAGGTTCTTTCCTTTTCTACTGTATAATTCGCAGTAATAGCTGACTTTGAAATGGGATGGGCTCAACTGAATTGAGGACGCATGACTCTGTAAAACTTCATTGGGGCTTTATTCAGGAAAAAAAAATAGAAGATCAGGGCATAAAACAGCTGTGCCTATTGGAATGACAGGCAAAGATGCCTTGAAAATTAATACATTAGAAGAATAACAGTGAACCATAAGAACAGAGATTTCAAAAACTCCAGGATTTACACAAATGAAATTTCCCTTAGGCATCAATAAGTGAGCCAGGGAGTGTTTGTTTTATTTACAATATTCTCTACATTCAGATGAGTTATTGGCTTCTTATTCCCACAACAAGCAAGATGCTTTTACTGACACACCAATAGCTTAAGAGCTTTTTTTTCTCTTATAATAGAAAATTATGACATTTAATGTCAAATATGAAAAAATCAATGAGGGAGGTAGAAAGGAAATTACTTTTTTGCTACACAATCACAACATTGATTTTATATGATTTTTCTATACAGATTTTTTTGCCCACACATCTGGAAGTTTTTGCCACTAACTTCAGTGAGAGTTGGATGTGAACCTTTAAAACTATATATTCTTGTTTCACTATAGGTTAGCAGCAAATCTTTCACTACTGTTACAGAAGGCTCTGTACAAACTGGAAAGTCTGCTCCTGCAATAGTGCTCTAATATTAATTACTTCAGATTACTTACTATAAGATCTTTGATGTCTAAGACCTCAGTTTGTGTCTTCAAGTTGGAGAAAAAATATTTTGCCTCCAAGATTTAGAGAATTTTTAAGTGTCATACATATTGTAAGATCTTCTACATATCATTGTATCTTTGTAAAAAAAAAGGTTAATTTATGGGCTGTAGAAAAAACCTTCATAAACTTTTCAAGTTAATTCCCACCATATTTTACTTTATCATACACAGTGACACGTCAGTATTATCTCTATATACCTGCTAAGTTTAACACTTTTCAAACAACACCTTGTATTTGTGACAGTTAAAAATAAACACAAAATTTTACCCATGAGAAAAAAATAAGAGGAGTACCAGGATCACAGTTAGGATTCCTTTTCTAGGAACTGTTGCTCTCTTGACACTGAATTCCCTGAGTTTTTAGGAGTTTGAAATTGTTTAAATGTGTTTGATGGAAAATTATTCCAAAAGCCTTGCAATATAATTTGCTCTGTATAGGAGGAAATTTGCAACTACTAAATCTAGAAAAGAGCACTTATTCACAAGCCTTCTAAACTGCACAGAGAGAGTCCTACCCACTGGTAAATTTCATAATTCCACATTAGCAGACTCAATTACAATATCCACTGCAAATAGCATATCAGTGCATCATAGTTACAGCAATCAGCTTCCAAAATGGGATATCATGGCCCTGAACTGAACCGCACGGAGAAACAACACAGTTTGGAAAGAGGTACAGAGATTCCCAGCAAATCTGTTTGCATTTCAACAGAGGAACAGCAAAGGCAGAGGATGGGTTCATGCACTGTTCAGGAGTCTGAAAACCCACCTTTCAGCCACAATACGTTCCAGGAGAGTTTGAATGCTTAAAAAACTCTAAATGAACACATGGAATGAGTGACATCCAAGCAAGAGAGACTTTTTCTCTCTACTTTCAAATGCTGGTTACTTTTGAGGTAAATGTTTTTATTGGCCCGAACCACCTCAAACAAGCTTTATAGCTTGCAATATTCACAAATCCAACATAAAGAGGCTAATACAGAAGGCAATTTTCTACTCCTAAAGAAAATCTTCTATCTTAACTGACTTACTCTGATTTAATTGATTTACTTCAATCATTACTTAATATTGGCGAACAAGAATGAGTTTGGCTATTTTTTTCCCCATTCTCTGCAAAACTTCAACTGGAAAAAAAAAATCTGAAAGTTTTGTAGCAACACATACACACGGGAAGGAGGGGTTGTGGTGGCAGTAGGGAAACCAGCAGTTCTGACCCCAGCGGGCCTCGAGTGCCCACTGCCACATCCTGCCGCCGAGGTAGCCCTTCAGTGCCCAGGAGCAACCGGGCCAGCTGTGGTGGCAAGCAGAGGGGTGTATGTTTGGCTGAGCAGAGGGCTGGTCACCCCTACCCGGTGGCCGGCACTGGGGGCGGCCAGGCAGCAGCCGCGGCAGCCCGGGAACAACAAAGTGGGTTGTAAAGCCTCCAGGTGGTGGGTGTATTTGTTGTCCTGTCTGCGAGGTGCGGTGGCTCCCCGGCCCCGGCAGATCCTAGCGGTGCTGTGGACATTAAGAAAAGTCACTTTTGGCTGATTCCAAAACCAGATAAGGAGCCGCCGAGTCACCAACTATGTCTAGACACCGGACCTCACAAGTCAAACGGGTTGTTTGGATTAGCCTTGGAGATCTACCGACCTGAACAGCCCTCCTAAAGAAAAGCCACAGTAACACCCTATTTTCCTCTTCCCATTGCCGCCCGTGGTCTTCCCGGAGAGAGAAGCCGAGGTCTCTTTCGGTCCGTGTCACTTATTTCTGGAAAGCTTCCCGCCCTTGCTCTCTCCCACAAGCACACTTTACCCTGTTTTGTCTGCCAGGAAAAATAAACAAAACAAACCCAAAAAACAAACAACAACAACAAAAGCAGACATTCCAGCAAAAATCCTGCTTTGCAACCCTTCTTCTTCCTTCTTTTCTCGCGCTACACACCCCAGAAGAGGAGCGGGAGCTGCAGGTGGCTGGCCCAGCGGAGAACGGCTTCCCTGCCTCCCTCGCCCTTCCTCCCCGGCCTCGAACAAACGCTGTTTTAGTGGCTCTTAGTCACTGCAAGGAAATTCAAGGAAAAATCAAACGAAACAACACGGCGTGATGTGAAAGCAGCATCTTTCGGCCGGGGTACAGCTCAGAGCGGCGCTCAGAGCCTGCCCGGGCTCTGAGCTCTGGCACGGGCACAAGGCTCAGAAAAAGGTACCTATTTATTTTACACGCCTTGCCCCTAGCTAATGAGGGCAGATACCGCCTAGTACAGAAAGGTCGAGTATACAGGCGAGCCTCCTCCGCTCCCCGCCCCACCCCCCGTCGCCCCCGGAGCCTGCCTCCTTGGGAGCTGCCTTCTCTGCCTGCACTTCACAAGCCGCGGGAGGTGAGGAGTGATCCTCAAGCAAGGCCGCTACACTGGGAGCTGTTAAGTTTATGTTTGTGGCGCCTGAGCTCAAACAGATATTCAGTGGCTTGCTCTGTTATCAAGAAAACAACAATCAAGAACAATCAGTAAACAGGATCTCTTTCCAGCCCCTTTATTAACTACTTACAGCTCCGCTGAAGCGCGCAAAGTGCCCAGCAGCGGCATCTCTCACCTTAAAACGCTGCCGGCGTTTCGGGCGCGCACAGGGGGCCGGGGAGGATGGGTGCTCCAGAAACCCACGCGGCGCCACGGACCCTGAACCGTCTCCGGCTCCGTCCCGGGAGCTGCGCTGCGGCTGGAGCTGCGGCGGCCTCAGGGCCCGCATCACGGGACGGGCCCTTATTCCTTCCCTAACGTCCACTCTTGGATGGCCCAACGTGGATTTGTTAAGATACGTATGCATACATATGTATATAAAGGCAAACACTTACTGTTGAGCTGTTTAACTCATCTCAACTCTGGAATTCACGTACCCGGCTTCTGCGTCTCACTGCCACGTTGCCTGAGGATGCTGAGAGCTAATTAACCTGGTACAAATATTGAAATGAGAACGATTTGAATATTGGTCTCAGTGTGTGCAAACAAAATCCTCAGAGAAATTACAGCAGTATTTAAGAGACCTTATTTGACATTATTAAAAGTAGCTGCAGCAAGAAGAAAACCGGAGGACCTCAGCTCATCACCACCCTCATCCTATTGGAAAGATAAATCAGAGCAGGAACTTGATAGAGCACCATAAGGACACGCATTTCATGAAGAGGATCCTTTCTGTCACTTACAGAAATTCTCCTGCCCAAGCTCAGGAAGGGTGTTCCCTTGAAGCCACTAGGAGAATCCGCTCAGTAGTTTGTCTTTATTTGCTCCACCGCAGAAAACACCCAAAGGTTTGCAGGGTGCTACAAATACACGTAATAGAAAAGGCAACCAAATGCCATAAAAGAAATAATCTTAAAATAAGGCGAGTTTTGTTTCGAGGGCGGAGGCTCCGGGGTGACACCCGGTCTGCGGTACCGCAGTGGCCGGGGGAACACGGAGACCCCCCAGTAGCTGCCGCGGAAGCGACCCGCTTGCTCCCCCCACGGTCAGGGCTGGGGGGCTCGAGCCCCCCGCGGGGTGCAGGCAGGAGCCTGGCGGTGGGTTTGAGTGTAGGCACAACTCCGAGCGGGGTTCCCGCCCGCAGCGAGCTGCGGAACAGCCGCAGCGCTCCCATTCCGAAGACACGATGCTGCCCCGTGTGTTTCAAAGGGCAAGACGCTGCGTTTCCAACCAAAACGTCAGCCCCTGCCTCCTGACGGGTGGCTTACCTTGGCAACTGCCCCAGCCGCCCGGAGGGCGCGCAGGGACCTCGGGGCGCCAAGCAGGGCTGAGGGGCCTTCCCCTCGCGAGGACCGACGGCTAAAAGTCACCTTTCCCTCCTGCGTGTCCCTCGGACAGACACTCACCGGCCCGAGGGTCCCCCCAGGGGCCCGGGAGGCAGGGAGGCCGCTCTCAGCAGCGCCCCGGCGCCCAGGCTGCGCTCCCTCGGGGTCCCCTGCGCCCCCACCCCGCACAGACCCGCGGAGCCGCCGCTCTTCTCACCTACGCGTTTAGCCTCCCAGCGGTAACAGGCAAAGGCCCCCGGGTTGTTGCCCTGCCCTTACAAGTTTTCAGCGCCAGTTACAGACCCTCCCGAGTCGGAGACCTCGTCTCCAAACTCACCCAAGTAAGAGCTACTCCAACAACTTACATGTCAGACCACCAGCCAGAAATGATACCCTTTCTCCCTCCCGCCCCCCGAAGTGCCGTACCAATCCTCTCTGATCCTGCATGAAAACACAAGGGTTACTGATCACACAGTTTAAGGTAGATTTCATATTTATTTAAATATTTATCAAGTACTCAAAAATGTATTACACTTGAGCATACAAAATGAATCCAGTTTCTAATCAGGATGATTGAAATCCTTGTACTATATTTTAAACATTTTTTTAATGTTCTCTGTACTGTCGAAATGGTTTGTCTGTAGCTGAGCTTGCTCAGGGTGAGCTGAGATGGTGAGGAGGGAGGGAAAAGAAGGCTATGTTAAAAAAACATTGGGGTTTGGAGTAACTGACATGCAAACCAACTTGTCTTTGTCAGACTAAAAATCTCTGTATATTCCAGTACTTAAGGGTGTTTTGAAGCGAACCTTTGTCTTGTGCTGGCCGGGAGCACTAGGGAGCACTTGGATTGGAATAAAAACAACCCTTTCCCATTTTTTTTTCTTTACTTCTACTTTTACCGAAGAAATCGCCCGCGTTTCGAGCTTTCACCACCCTCTGCCCCGCAAATTAAAAAGGGAAGAAAAGAGGGAGTGAAGAGAGGGAAGTCGACAGAAAATAAGGAACATATTCGTGCAATTTCACAGCAATATCCCCGACAGAAATATCCCCACAACTATTCCTCCTGCAGCATTATTTAATTGTTTTGACAGCAGACACTGATAAATAATGGTCATATTTGACTTGTTAAGCAAAAAGCGTCCTTTTTATCAGGAGCTTATACTTAAAGCACAGGTCACTTCAACAATCTCAACAACGAGGCTTTGGTATACAGCACTTTCTTTTTATTATTTCTTTTAAAAATAGTAGAACTCAGCAAAAAGCCTGAGCTCCCAGTTCTTTAGATGTCTTAACGTTATGTCAGATCATGCCTAGAGTAATATCACTTTTAAGGGCAAGGGGTGGGGTGGGGAGGAACAAGAGACTTTCTAACGTTATCGATTGAAAGCTAAGGCATCCAACTAGCCCTGATACAGTTGTTGAAACGGAAATTTACAAGCTGGTCGTTAATAGTTGCAATAAAATATCACACTCCTCTTGTTCACTAACGACCTGCTTTGCATGCAATATTTTATTTCAGGTATTTTAGCTGCTAACCTGTAAATATTTAAAAGAGGGAACTTTGTTCATTATTTAATGTTAATATTAATATTATTTTGTCTATTTCAAACGCTTATCTAGTGAAATAGTCCTGAAGATATAATAATTCTACATATGGCGCTTTTATTTCACATCATATTTAAGGAAAGAAAAAGGACAAAACCCACATAGAATTAGACATATAATTCAAAGACCACGGTACAACCTTTTTTTTTTTTTTTCCTTTTGTCTTTTTTACTTGAGCAAACAAAAAATAGTCAAATGACATGAAAAGTGGCAAGTCTTCCGATAATAAATAATAAATTACTTTATAATTTTGCAATGCAAGAGCAAACAAAAAGTGTTTTTTTCTTTTGCTTTTCCTTTTTTTTTAGGTTTTTTTTTACTTTTTTTCTGTTTTTCTAGAGTGAAAAAAAGAGAAAGAAAGAGAAAGAGAAAGAGAAAGAGAAAGAGAAAGAGAAAGAGAAAGAGAAAGAGAAAGAGAAAGAGAAAGAGTCGTTATAAGCAATGACTATACACATCTTTGGGGGAGGGGAAGGTTCTTGGGCAGACACATTTCAAACACAGTCCCGAGACGCTTTGTGGCAAAATAGAGGTATACCTTGTTGCAATGTTTTTATAAATTGGTTTTAAAGAGGAAATCAAAACCCTATATTTAATCACTTCAGACTTAGTAGGGGGTGGATCTCAACCAAACAAAACCAAAACCCCTCTACAGACGTGCTAGAAGAGACCCAGGAAACAACCCCTTGTTAAGAGTCAACTAAAAACAACATTGCAAACCAATGCAGCTCCACCTTCCTGCAAGCAATCTTTCAACAATGCAGGGCTAAATCGTCTCTTTCATGATGATGGAAAACCTACTGGAGCTTCTTTTGGCAAGGCTATCCCCAATATAGAATCAGCACCATTCGGTTTGGGAGGGACCAGATAGAAGGCCCCTCTACCTTGGTTTCTCCCTAAGATGTGCAGTCAAATGAAAAGATTTTTTTTGTTTTTTGAGATCCACGAGTATAAATCCTTTGTAATTGGAAAACGTCTTTTTGATACTCCTTTGATTATTGAAAAGCGCGGGGTTTGTGGTTCTTTTTAGTATATTTTCTAGTAAGATCCCATGATTGTCTTCACAGTGTTGCTACCATATTACCTTGTCTTTTCAAACATGACTCCAGTCATCTCATGGAACAGTTCCTTGCTAGATTTCTTACAAGGTTGTTAAATATTCTTTCTCCCTAAATTTCGGAGTCCCAACACGTTCGCTTTCCCACTCTCTCCAACAGGAATGAGGGTAAGGACAAAAACAACAACAACAGAAATCTGAATGAATGTTCCTCATGCCTCAATAGGACTGGCTACCATGCTGTTGGGTGTATCTGGCAGCTGAGAGGACATTGATGCTACTTCACTTCCAGTAGAATTGGAACCGGGTCCTCCTTCTGAAAAATTAACCTGCCAAAAAAAAAAAAAAAAAAAAAGGAAAAGAAAAAAATGGAAAAAAAAAAAAGGAGAAAAAAAGAAGAAAAATAAGAAAAAGAACTTTTGCTACAACTGTAAAAATCAAAGAAAAGTAGCAGGCAAAGGCAAAGAAGAACACAAAAGTAAATACACAAGGCATGCAGCCGAATGGCCTGATATATCTCCACAGGAGGCTGTGTCACTGCTGGTTGCTCTGTTTAGCTTCCCCATTGACTTCACAGGAACCTTCTTCAGGCCTTCGGCCAAATCACCGAGAAAAAGTAGATTAAAAAAAAGGAAAAAAGAAGACTGAAAAATCAAGCAAATAAACAAACAAACTTATTAATGAGGCCTTCTTCCCTGTCTTGCAAGAGTGGCAATCCCAACAGGATGTTCTAGTCAATTATTTAGGAGTGCATGTGTTTTCTTGACACGAAACTGAAAGGTTACTTTTTTCTCCTTTTGTGCACATACCAAAATAAACCTGGAAGGAGCATCCAGGAGCAGAAAGCATTTGAAACCAGCCATCCTCTTTCATTTGTGATTCATGGCGGCTGCTATCTGTTCTTGAGAGTCACTTTGATAAAAAAGGTCACACTATTCCAACCTAACGTACCCTGCTGCTCTTGTTAGTTTAGGAGCAGCATTGGGAAAAGGCATGATTTGAAGGGTGGAGCTTTGCTAATCCAAAAGCATTTCTTTGGCACCTATATAGCCGGGCAATGTTGTGATTAAGGCCCTTTCCAGGTTAGAAACATGCCTTGAACAGTGGATGAACTGTTTCTTCCATCCACAATTCTCTATTTTAAGTCTTTTCAGTATCACATATTATGTTGAATGTATATCAATATTGATCTGATATTCTAAGGCTCTATCTACCTATAAGAATATGCATATTTGGACTACCCATCTTCTAACCTGCTTTTTTTTTTCCTTTTTTTTAACATTTTTTTTGTTCCATAAAAAACTCACTACATGAAAGATTTTTCATCTTGTATTCTGTCAAGGCACAGTAAAGTAAGGCAAGAGAAGGAGATAATTTCTTTTTCCTGTCTGATGGATGGCTTGATTAAAGCAGGAGAAACAGTAGTTGCACTAGATGTAAGAGGACGCAAATAGCCCTGCTTCTGTGCTACGTTTTCCTGAGCATGCACAGTGTTCCAGCAAGGGAAACACACTGCAGACTGTTGTTGGGCAAAAGAAAAGGGATTCTGCAAGAGAGTATGGTACTAAACCAAAAAGATTTGAACTCAATGCTAGATTCAGCTACAAACCTTTGTCTTCCATGGGTTTGTATAAGAAAAAAATGTCCAACAGATGAAAATAGGGTTTACATGTTAATTTTTCATAACTATTATTTTGAAACATTGAAATACCACATACAACATACCTTATTATTTTAAAGATCTGGTTTTAACACACTTAGGCCAGGAAATTGAGTTAAGACTAACCTTCTGTCCTTAGTTCACCTTGTTGGGCCTAAGTATTGTAGATGATATGGTCCCATATGAGCTGCCAAGTGACGTAGGCATAAGGAAGGGAGTTAAGAACAGAATTTATCCTAAAAGGTCTGTTTTCTTTCAGCTTAAGGCAGTTTATTATATTGCTTGAATTTTTCACCTGAATACATGCTAGTAATTTCCTTTTCAAAGGACAATATTTAACGCATACTTGCATTTATATATAGATATATAAAGTTATATTTAGAGGTACGTGTATAAGACAAGGATTTCAAAATTTGAACTAAGTGATTCATATTTGTCTGACAAAAGAAGGGCCCAGGCTGACATTGCAACCATGTATTTAAAATTCACCCTGTGACATAAAGGTAGAATAGGCCCAAAGTGGGGAGGACCAAATTTTATAAACTGCTTTCACAAATCTAAGTACAATTAAGTGACACGTGAAGAATGTTTTGGTTTTCTGGGTAGAGGTGCTTTCAGTTTTCAGGAGTATGAAAACTGAGTTATTCTGAGACCTGGGTCAGGCCTTATCCAAACTCACACTCAACTCGGCAAGAGCTCTACTGTACACTAAGGCAGATTTTGCATCAATCCCTATGAAATCAATTCAGTTCTCCGTGAATACAGGTGATAACATGCCCACCTTGCAAATTCAGGAAAATTCAGCTAACCTGGACTGCTTGCCTCACTGAGAGCATCCGGTGCCTTTAATGAATCCCCCATTGCTCTGCCCCGGGTACCGGCTGGCCGGCTCAGGCTGGGAACCGACACTTACTAGTTGCTGAAAAGCAGGTTGGTCTATGTCACTCTGCAACGCGAAGTCACTCAGTACTTTCCAGGGAGGCTGGTAACTCTGCACCTCCACGGCGTTCGCCTGCAAACCACCATCATGTCTCTCCGGACTAGCAGCCACCATAGGAGTTCCTGTCATCCCTTGGATATTCTGTAAACAGCCCAGCAAAAGATGTTAATGAGCTTGGTTAGCTTTATTGTATATAAGTGTTGAGTCAATAAACTGCTTTCTATCTTATCTATACGGTCACTTGTATTTGCTTTGTTAATCTGCTGTGAATGTCTTACTCTATTCTACTCTAGGTCAGTCTGTTCCTACCCGCTGCATTTATCACAGTGGAAGTTTACTTTCTTTCTCTTTAATCCCCCTATTCGTCTCAAGATATTCTCCCTCCGTCCCAAGCTTTCTTAAACATGAGCACCCTGTATCTGAGACGATACGCGTCTCAGAACAAGAAACGGTTAATTCTGTTCCCTTCCTATGTCGCATCCAGGCTGGTTTTGTTCTACGTGACCTTAACTGGATCGTATATCCACTGAACAGCATCCACTGGGGTACGTCATTACCGTCCTCTTTAAAAAACAAAACAAACAAAAAACAAGGGAAAAAAAAGGAAAAAAAACCCACCAGCCCTTCCAGTATGCCCTGTGGTGCAGGCACAGTGTACAACATAACTCGACGAATAGATTGTTCAGGCAAGTTAATAACACCGTGTTTTATTGCATTCCAACAGGGTAAAATGAAACTCCTTAAATTCCACTTAACTAGGCAGCCTTATGAATTAATAGTCATTCTCAGGTCAGTCAATATACACAGGGAGAGTAACAGACTCTTCTTCAAGAGAACTAACAACAACAGAAAGAAAAAAAATATTGCCTTAAAATGGAGACAATTTGTTCTGCTTTCTGTTTCTTTGCATCGCACATGCATATATCTGCAGGCAAGAAATCAACATATATATAGCTATATATAAATTAACCTGTAAACATGACAGTAATTCCGAAAAATCTGCATTGCATTTGTCTTTTTCTACAGAAAGTGCACTGACAAACACATACCTATACACATTGTAGTATATAAAGTGTTAAGAAAAACACATTTAATTTCACTTTTATCCTTTTTAAACTTTTTTTTTTACTTCTGGATTTATTCCTGTTTAAAACAATGGAAGAGGGCGAAAGTCATTTCCCCTTAAGGAGTTCTTAGCATTTAGAATATCAGCATTACACAGGCTGGGTTTATTACATCCCATAAGCTCTGCAGGTCGCAATTCATGCTGCAGAGAAGTTAGTCTAAGCCACTGCATATTCTTAGCCCCGCAAAAGATAGGGGTTAGCTTGAACAGCGCTCTGGTCTGTTTCGATTGCACTGACGGCAGAAACAAACAGTATCGTTTTCTTTGTTTTAAGAGAGCTCGCAAAAAATCAAAACCATCAAACCGAGCCCTGGGGCTGTCCGGGATGGACATAGCCCTTGCGTGTCTACTTGGGAATTAAGGCAGAATATGGACAAAGGCTGAAGTCACTTACAGTTTTGTCATTGGGTTGCTGCTGCTGAAGTTGCTTCATCATAATGCTCCTTTTTTTGTCCTTGCATCGCTTGTTTTGAAACCAAACCCTGATGACCCTCGGGCTGAGGCCAGTCATTTCTACCAGTTGCTCTTTCATGAGGGCGTCAGGCCTGGGGTTGGCAGCGT
>WBMV01007315.1:94250-106236 GCA_013396655.1 Campylorhamphus procurvoides
AAAAAAAAAAAAAGGAAGGGGGCAGAAAGCAACTATCCTTCATCCTTTCTCTCCTAGAGCCTTCTCCGAGTTCAGTAACACTCAGAGTGTCACCGCAGGACTGACCGGCATCACCGGCCCCTCTTTTTCATCCACTCTGAAGTGGGCACACTGTCACGGGTAGTGTAGGCACGGAAGTGAGGTCTTTGGAAGCTGGGGTAAATGCACACGCACAGGTGGGCACACACATACATCCCCCTCATTCCTCCCCACTCGCCCCCAAATTCTGGGGAGAGGGTAATCCCCAAAACGTGTTAAGGAGGTGTCAGAGAGCGTGTCGGGCCGAGGACTGGAAAAGCCCAGCTTCTCCTCAGCCGAGCCCTTCCCTGCCTTAGCGCCAGCAGCCCCGGACGCACATGGGGGAGAGAAGCAGTTCGGGGATATTTATTACTTTAAACTTTCCCCTTTGTTATCTTCCCCGTGTCAGGAAGTGTTCGAGGACAGGAAATACAGCGGCGATTTCGTCTCCGGGGTGAATAGAAATCTCTGGGTAGCGACGGAGTTTCAGGCCCGCTTTCAAATCCCTGCTATGGTGGGGATCCCGCCGGGGTGATCGGGCCCTTTAGTTCGTCTCTCTGGCCCTTTAGTTCGTCTCTCTGGCCATGGGAGCTGTGTGAGCCGTGAGGGGAAGCAACGACCCGATCCCGGCCCCGCGCCGGTCCCAAAGGGTGCCCATGCCACGTCGGGGATCAAACTGGCGTGAAAAGAGGCATGCGAAGCAACGGGATAACCCCGTCCCCTACGAGTTCATCCTGCCATAAATGTGCACATGGAATAACCCAATCCTACCCTGTCGTAAACAGAATGATTCCCATGGGAAATTTTCCTCTCCAAAATACCCTCAATAAGCATCCCATCTTGGTGCTGCTACAAAGATCGCCCCTTCACTTCCCAGGAAAGCAGCCCAGACCCCCGGCTCTGGAATGCGGCTTTACAAAGGAAAAACTCTCAAACAACACCCCCTACCACCTCTCCCGTCACCACTTAAATAATTAGTAGCGTCCTCCTCATCAGCGACAATGACCATGACACGGCAGGGCGAGCACAGCCGAGGAGGGAATGGGGGGCCAGTGCTGTCGGGGCCCGCGGGCTGAGGGTTGGGAGGAGGCTGCCCGCTCCCGGCACGCCTGGTCCCGGGAGGAGGGCACCAGGGTACCCCCCCAGGCCGCGCCCGGCAAGGAAGCAGGCGGATCCGTCCCTCTCAGCTCAGCTCCGATAGCCTGCCGAGCCCCTCCGCAGCGCGCCCGGCTGCGCGGGCCTGAGGGGCCGGGACGAGGAGACGAAGGCGGCGAGAGAGCCGCGGACCCACCCGGGGTGAGAGGCACCGGCTGCTGCCCGAAGGATCCTTCCTGGCTGAGCGAAGGAGCCTTCTCTGTGATGCGGTGAAGCGCTCGCCGGTGCCACCCTCGTCACTACCCCGCTCGCTGAGCGGCTGGACTGTCTCACCAACTCCGGATTCCGCCGTGCAGAAGGCACTGTCCGGCTGCCTTCCCGGGAGGCTCGCTTTCCTCCCCAGCGCGTCGCTGACCTTCGCAACGGCATCTCAGGCGATGTAAAAAATAACCCAACCCAACCCAACCAACCAACAGAAAAAACAAAACCAACAAAAAAAACCTCTCACCAGACCAATCAAAACCAAAACACTCCTCTCCTAAAAACAAAAACACAACTAGACCAAACTACGGCAGGGCACACCAAACAAATGAAGAAATATAGTAACTGGAAAAAAGTAGGTTTGACGATTAGTGATCCACTTGTCTGACGAGCAGTGATCTACTTTAGACAACAGAGGATGTACCGCCAATCTTCGGTCATTATAAGGTATATTTATTGCTTCTTAAATGAGCATAACAAAATTGACAACTGCAACCAAAACCGAAAAATATGTGCATTATGAAATTGAGCACACAGAGTTATCTCCATGGAGGTTAGACAGGTCGGGTTAATCAGCCAAAGGGAGCCGATATGTGTAAACAAAAAAAAATTATGCCTGGTTAAATTAGGTATTATTGCTTAGATCCTGCAAAAAAAAATCTTCCAAAATTAATGACTAGAGAAGTAGTAGTGAGAACCAAAAAGGAGATGAAGTCCAAGCAGGGGAAAGTTCAAACAGTTTACACAAATACCATAATTTTTGTGTGTTCACATGAATATCCCTGCCATGCATGGTTGATTATTCTTGTTCTGAGGAGATGTTGCCTCATGTCAACAGGAAAAAAACAAAAACTAAACCAAAACAAAAAATGCTGAACAGAATTTGCATAATGCTAATCCTTTAAGTTTCAAAACTGCATGCAGACACAAACTTGTTAAAGCCACTACATACAAAATAGGAGAATCCTGAGTGAAAGAGAGATGAATTAAAGATGGACTGTGACCCTTTGTACAATCATTTCTCATGCATGAAAGCAAAAGAAAGATGTGGTAGTGGTGGGGGGAATTTTTATGTGTTGTCCACCGTTCAGTGGTCTTGCTTTTGAACAGGGGCAAATAAAAGTCATCAATAAATAATAAATCTTACAGGATTTACAACTAGTAAACACAACATACTTATGGCTTAGCATTTTTTTCCTACTAGTGGGATATGTGCCATCCATTACATATGATGATGAAAGGTGTCTCATCCAATAGTGGTATTTGGCTATATATGTATGCAAATCGAAAGCAAATCAAGTGTTAATGCAATAGATACCACCAATACATGTATTACACATTTATAACATTCATGTGGAACATACAATCATTATTAAACCTACTCATGGCTTCCTTTGTATTGTTTAGAACCCTGCATTTAGTCCCAGCTCATGAAAAGAAATGCATCACGGGTTGGTATAGCAAGATCTTGAGCTGCCTATCATCGTCTGTTCTCTTTCTCTGTAAGATGTGTATTTCTGCCTGTATGGTTGGCTGGTTGTATCCATAAATTATGACTTTTACAACTGTATTGTACACAGCTTCTGTTTCCCTGTGTAAACAAACATGTATAGGGTGAACTCAACATCTAAAGACCCTGCAATGCAGTGTATACTTTAACAGTTTTACTGTCAAAAATGTTTGGCAGCTAAGGAATTTTTAAATGGTTTTGACTTCCTATCTTACATATAATGTATTTGAATTAAAGATCAGGGGAAATTTGACGTCTTTAGGACAATTTTCCATTTTGTCTGTAGATCGTCTGCTATGCAATAGTCCACTTGGTCTCATGACAGGTTGGATAGAAAGTATAATCTCTTTGGAGGAGGCAGACCAGTAAATGTGTTCTAGCTCCAGGACCATACCTAACTTGCACTCTGGGCAATGCTGCAAGTGCAATCAGTAAAGAGACCGTTTTATTCCAACTGTTACCAAGGGTACCAAAATGAATGGAAGGTCTTGGAGAGAGGCTAGATATGATGTGATATGAAGACCATATGCATTTGAGCCATGTTGTAGGACTAAACATATGTGTAAGGAGTGTCTAAAGAGAATGAGGGCTAGGGAAAAAATTAAAAAAGGATGAATGTGGCTTTAGGGGTGGAAGAAACATGAGCAAAAATGTATGGAGGAACAGAGGGACAAAAGTGAGAGAAATTGAATGCACTGTCATTGGAAACTGAGAAAATAGAAGGAAAGAAACTTATGGTGAAGAGAATATAATAGGAAGAGCAGGTCAGAATGAGGAATGAAGAGAGGGAGCATGGAGGCAAGGCAAGAAAATAGAAAGAAGAGAGAGCTTCTTTCCAGCGTGTGTTTGTATTTGATGCTGAGGTTGTGGCAAATCAGATATTGACACCAGTGACAATGATTTGGCACTGGACTGCAAAGGTTTCCCAGTCTCCTTCACAAAAATATTTTTTCTTTTAGCGCTACCATAAGTCTTAGTGTATGTGACAAAACATGGTTATGTTTATATTAATTGCCGTATGTTAATCATTGACTTTTTTGCCACTCTTGAATTTGTGTAGGACTTCTTCTAAAAAGAAAAATGTTTTGTTGTTTTGTTTCTTGTTTATTTTGTTTTTAAGAAAGCATTGTTCTTCTGAAAAAAAGTACCCACCAAACCTCTCTCCCCAAAAATGTCTCTCTTTCTGTAACCCCTGTAGGTCAAAGAGGACCCCTGGTCCACATATGTGCAGAAACTAACACGCCCATAAAAACTTGATGTGAATCAGCACTGCTCCATTAAAAGTCAACTACGGCTGAATCAAGCTATTCCTAAAAGGCATCTACCACAGAGAAGAAATATGAGACAGACAGGAAGAGTATAGAAAGGGATGGGTATTAATCAGAGCAAAAGACAGAAGGCAAAGAACAGAAAATTCTGCTAAGCTTTAATACTTTTCCACTAATATGTTCAACAATGGCCTTACACCCTACACACTCTGACTGGCTAAGGTCACATTGATCTTAGCTATGCAAAAGGAAGCAGCTGTTTACTGTGGCACGTGGCAGATGGGGAAGTCTTATCAGATTTTTAAAACATTAAATTACTCTCTTTTTTTTTAATTTAGAAATTGATTTGCTGTGTGACATTAGAAAACCCTATACTGGCACCACATGCTGCAATGAGCCATCTTCCACCTCTGTGTGATAAGATAAGAATGTTTTCATGATGTGTGTATATTTTGCCATGCTCAGATTTTCAAAAATAATTTGGGTCAGCCTCATTTGTTGTTTCAGACCGCTTTTCAGACTATAAACAGACTTTTTTTCAGACTATAAACATTATTCTGAAACTATGGAGTTTGATAACATTTGCTTATGTGGTAAAAAGTCAAAAACAGCTTCATTGCAGGAATTATGACAGGAGGTCAGAACAGGTGAGCAGAATAGTCCTTCCTCTCCTGCAAATCTCTGTTAGATAGCTGGCAGCATGTCTTGGTAGAACTTCACTGACCTGAGCAATTGATACAACTCATGATTCAAAAGTTGAGCAAGTGGATAACAATTTAAGAGAAAAATAAAATATTCCAGATACATGAAGAACATGCTTAGAAGCATCAGTGAAAGTGAATTTAGAATTTGCTTTATGACAGGATGTAATTGTTTGGTTTAATATAGGAGATAATATTATGCTCGATTGTTGATTTCTCAGAGTCTGAAAGACTCCACACAGTCATTCCCTTAGGCAACCAGTCCATAATAGGATTGGAGTTGTAGATACCTGTGCACAGGGCGTCACCTCTAGGACTCAAAAGTTTTTAGCCAAACAACACACTGAGGCAGGCAATAACAACTATACCCATTTTACAGATACACTGAACTGTTCTTCAATTAAAAAAGGGTGAAAATCTGCTCTCAATATAATCCACAGGAGGCATGTTGCTGACTTAAAGTGCAACAACCTGAGCTATTTCTCAACTTTAAGGATCAAAGCAACACAATCTCTCCATCATTATGTTTCAGCAAATAAATATGTGTTACAAATGTACCTCTGTGTGCAGTATAATAATGGAGCATAAGCTTTAATATTTAAGCAAATATAAACCCAAATATTTTTTACATATATTTTCATCTGTGATGCAACTAGATCTGCAGATATTACAGATGTTCCTGCCCACTACGGTTATAAAGTGAAAACACCACAAAATTTTGGTTAGTACTTTCTTACTTTGACTCTAAGGTTATTTATTATGCAAGGGGACTCCTTAAGGGTTAAAGAGCTCTGTTTTTAAAAGTAGTAAAGCATTTGCCTATTTTTAAGGACTCAAGTCAGTCCACTGTCATAGGCCTGACACAAAGGTTTGAAGGTAGGTTGTATGTGGCTTCCTGAACCTCTGTCATCTTTCATTCTTTATTTCTCATTTGTTGTCATAATCATAAAAAAACCAACCAAATAAACAATAATATTTGCTTAGGGTGAAATCTTGCTCTACTCTTATGCAGGAAGAAAGAAAGATTTTCTGTAAATCTCCAGTTTAAACTGTTATTTGACTTCATGTCTTTCCTTCTTTTGGAAAAAGTGTTTTCATTTATATAGGTTGGCTGCATCTAAGCACATTTTGCATCTGAAGTCCTCTATAAATTTAATGGCTAAAAAAGAAACACAGCCACATACTTCACAAAGCTGCTTTTTGATTAAGGGAAATAACAGGACAACAGTTTCATGGAAACTGTTTTTGGAAAGTCAAGAGGATGTTACGTAAAAGTTCTTGCAACTTGTTTCTGTTTTATGAACATGTTTCCACATAATCTCTTATTATAATTTCTTCCTGTGAGTTACCCCTATCCAATATGTGTTTCATGGCAGAAAAATGAATGATTGAATGTAGATGGATGCAGCTTACATTCACAGGATTATCTGGAATAGTAAAGTATGACAATCTAAAACTGTAGAAGCATATATTTTGAGATCTAAACACAAATTCTTGCTCAGAAGATTAATGACATTGATGATAGTCAGGATACAAATATATGTAGCTTTATTCACTTAAATCAACCCTACTATAAATTTTTCAGTGCAGAGTTCTGTGACAGAAACCTTAGTCCAGGGTGTTATTTTCCTCAGGTCAGTGAAATTTTCATATGAGGGAAAACCCCACATGCTTAAACACTTAAATACTTTTTTTTCTATCTAATATATGCAGTATAGATAACGACTTTTTTGCCCAGAAATTAGCAAGATTGAGTATGTCACAGTCAATGGAATATTTCTTATTAGAAGCTGTAAATATCTTGCTCATCTGTGTCCAAAAGCAAAATTTACATAAGCTTCATAAAATTGTACCTCAGACAATCCAAACCACTTCAAATCAATTAACAAAAATGATTTTATTGGAAAAAAAATAGCACTGAAAATTACTTATAGACAGTCAAAATACTGTTGAAAATTGAATTCTTAGGTTTAAGTATGTATTAAAAATTAAGAATAATTTTATGAATCCTTTTTTCCCCATTCCTGTTTTGATTACATAGGAACAAAATGTAAAAGAAACAAGGAGGGTGCAAGAAATGACGAGGAATTAAGGAAAGTTATACACAAACTGTAGTCTTTTTACTTACATTTTGTGACTAGTGGTAGTAGAATCATGAATTACTAGGATTCAAACCAATAGAGTAGCAGATTTACTGTACTATCGGAATACTGAACAATGAATATAGTTAAGTTGCATTTTACTTCCTTTTTTAGTTTTGTTCTCTTCTTTAAAAAAAAAATTAAACCAAATACGCAATTAATCTGCCAATGTCAACAAGATCTTTAGAAAGCTTCCAATGGAGAATGAGCGTGTTTTTCCATGTACTATAAATATTTACCTTTTATGATACTCTCCCTACTCATATTATTCTTATGAAAATTTTGGGTGGCTAAGTAGACATCTTGATGCTATTATTTTTAGAAACTTAAAAGGACAAAGTCTACTGCTTGTGAATAGAACACATATAATCTGTATAATTCTATCAACTCACTAATACTACCATTTCAGTATCCTCTGCAACTATCAATAAATTATGATTTTGCAACTGGATCTTTAACTGATTCATTTCAGGCTTTCACAAAGAAACTTTCTTGTTTATTTTTCTTTTATTTTTCCACTTAATATATCTGTAATAGAACTATTACATTAACAGAAAAAAGTGGGTGTGGATGCAAAATTAAGCTTGTGAAACTAATATAAAACCATGGTAATTTTTTGTTGGCTATGAAATACTGTGCACTTCATTTTGCTTAGGTAATGCAGGGATATGCACACAAATGCTGAAACAGAAATAGTCATTGCTATGACTATTATTTTTGTTGATATCAATTCAATTAGTTATGAAAAAGAGAAATATCTTTGATTCCAGATTTCTGCAACTGAGCCTTGGCAAAAAAAAAAAAAGAAAAAAAAAGTATGGGATATGTGTCCTACAGTTGTGGCTTTGGGACCTACTTTTATAAACACTGAATACCAGAGTCAGTCCTTACATAGCTTAAAATCACCATTAACTGATAATTATTGATTATGTTACAAAGGTGACCTGGGAGTACTAAACTCTGATGTGAATGTGCTGGAGGTAATTTTCCTTATAAATTAATGCATATATGTTAACTATATAGGACCCATAACTTATCAAAATGCACACTTTTGCATCAATTTAAAAATAGATATGAAAATATCCAAAAAGCTGAGGAAATGTCAGATATTGCTGTGCATTAACAGGAGTAGTTTATGAGCTTGAGACCATCTTTGAAGATCCCATATCTTGGGGTCTTAAATCTGAAGTGAGAATGCATGGCCCTTTTTACAGGACTGTCTTATGATGTGTGCTCCACCAGAGTATAGCAATCCTCTGGCCACAAAGCATCTCTTCAACATGTCTTAGAGCCAGCTGCTACTCAGTTTTCTGTGCATCTGTCTGGATAAAAAGCTTAACAGATTCTGTGCATCACTGACATGAACATGGCCAGAGTGGCCCTCAGGGTATGCCTCAGTACATTCATGATGAATACAGAAAGGTACTAAGGCAATATTCATTGTCCTGTCTTTAAAAGCTGTGGTTCTGGTTGTCTTGAACATCACCAGAGATACTATTAGCATTACAATCCCCAGTGGGAATCAAGGCTTAGCATGTTTGCCACCATAAAAGCATAATAATAAAAAAGTCTTTTAGACCTTTTAGAATCTTTAATGTTGGTGAAGGGTATGAGAGGAACCAGATATGGCACATAAAGTAAGTTTTAGAAAATTAAACAACAAGCAAAAAAGAACACTGAATGGAATGTGGGTTTCCTGAGGTCCATACTATTGAATATCTCTATATACTGTGTGCTTGATATACTTGATTGTAAATACATCAAGGGTTAGATTCAAGAAAAGTGGTGTAAATTACAACAGATTTACATCTTGTCCTCCAAAATGATTGGGTTTTTTTTTTCTCATGGGCTAAATCTGTAACCTTGCGTTAGGTATTTCAGTTTTCAGGGGTGGGGAAGGGCACATGGCTTCAAATGTGAGTTCACCATAACAAAATCTGCTTGCAGTCAGCATGCTGATCAAGGAGATGCATAGAGATCCTGAGTGGGAAGCATCTGAAAACTATTAGGTTTTCAGTCTTTCCCCAGTTCATAGCTTTGATTACCTAGCTATGGCTGTGGAGAAGGACTTTAGTCTGTCTGGGAGCAATAGCTCAGTGATCTTTTATGAAAACAAATCCATGTTAAAAAATAAATAAACAAAACCAAGAGAAAAGAAAACAAAGTACAACATGTTGTAGTCAGGCAGCTGTTATATAATGACATAGAAATTACAGGGCCTGGCCCAGATGTACCTGAGAAGACTCAAGATGACACTTTTCATGTCTTATCAGAGAGCTCCTTTCACCTCATTATTACCCAGGTAGGACCAGAAGACAGGGAACAGGGTAGACATCATCCAGCCACTCCGCTGTTGGTGTACAGTTGTAGAGAAGGCGTGTGCAGAACCAGGAAGTGCGAACAGGAAAAACATGATTCGGAAGTTCAGTGATGGGTCATTGACCAGGAAGCAGAAAAACCCAGGCTGTGAGCTCTGTGTCAAGGCTTATAAACACATTTCATTACTGGATGCTTCATCTAGCGATTGGACAAGGAGCTAGAAATATGATCTTCTCTGCTCTTCAACCAGCAAATTAAATAATCATGTTCTTCTGGTTGTCATCTTTTGGTCATATAAATCTTAAATTCTTTTATGGTTTTTGAAGAAGTCAGTTTAAGTATTGGAAACATTGTGCATACAGTAGCACAGCTCTCTGCCCACTCATAGGGATCTCAGGTGTCACATGGAGCTGGCATGGATATACTCCAAAGTCTCAACTTCTGTGTGATTAGTTAAATATTTGTAAGAATGTCATATACTGACTCCAAGTAATGTATCAAGAAGAGTACAACAGAAAATTAAAACTTCGGTTTAAAACTGAAAGGCTCCTATCACTTGTTTGCTCATTTATTGTCATATTTCAAAAAAATAATTGCTTTTCTGTGACACATAGTATTGTTTCTCATTGCTTGTAAGCCAAGAGAACACAAATGCATAGTGAACGAACAACAAAATACTTTCAGTGTGACTTTTGGAGCAAATAAATGTCTGTGCTATGAGTGTATAACATTTTTTTCATGAGTATCTGTTTTACATTAATGAATGGTTGGAAACTGTAGCAAGCAATAAATAGACAATGAAGGAATCCCATGACTACATCTTTTTCTATTCTCCACCAAGCCATCAAATGAAGCAGAATTGCCAACAGTGGATAGTGTTAGATTTATGTCACTGCTCTCTTGTACTGATGGAAGGATACAGCTAAAGGACATTTTTGTGGGTCAGAACATTGTTTCCTGTCCTTATTCTTATTTCTGAAAAGCGTCCTCTTCCTCCTTTCTGGTCTTTTTCCACCATTCACACACTTCTGGTCTGCTCACATCTTCCATCATCTTGTGTGCACTATCAGTTTTGTTTTCTTTCCAGTTTTTTTGCCTGCCACTGTAATCTCTCAATGTCTCTTCAGAGCAATCATTCAGAGCATAAATTTCATTCTGCTTTTTATCCTTCTGGCAATGGAGGACAGGTAGTGAATTACTAGAATGGAGTGGGAGAAGGACTACAGAATAGCCACCTTTGCTCCCAGTTTGCACTTCTTCTCTCAGAATGAAACTTTCCTCTTTGTGTCAGAGGAAGAGAAAGGTGTTGCTTAGCTGCAGGCTGCTAAATGAGAGGGGGCACATTGGCCTTAATAACATTAATGGCTTCCCAGACATCTCAGTTCCATTGCAAACACCAATTAGTATGATGTTCTGCTTCTCAGCTGTTCTTTTTGCCTCTCCCAGCTTTCTCTTTTCCCCTCAGATAATGTAGGTACTATTAGGAGTTTCACAGCCTCATGAAGACAAATCTTATAACACACAAATTTCAGAAGAAAAAAAAAGTGACAAATTTTAATTGGACTATCAGTCTACATGGATTTGTTTGGGCTCATAATTTCAAGAATGTCTCTATAAAGAAAAGGGACCTCCTACTTGACATGGGTGCTAAAATTAACTTTGACATTTAGAATATTTCACAATCAGTATTGACTTTGTAGGTCACTAGAGCCATTTGAGGTCTGATTCTGTAGTTGCTTTTATCAGCAGTTAATGGTTTCTAGAATTGAAGATGCTGTGAGCAGTGGACATAGATTCATGCCTAATATTAGGTAAATACCAACCGAACACATTTAGAACTTTAATATTTTTCTTTCTTGTGAAGGCATATAATCATCCTGAATGTCAGAATTAGCAAAGCAGACATGTTCCAGGATTATAAGGTAGCAGAGATTTCCAGCCACTTTCATTTGTTTGAGGGCTGTAGTCTTCATGCTTATTGCTTTGACATGGACCTTTTGCATTTACTCGTCCCTTTATAAATTAAGCAGCTCAGCTGGTTAGAACTTGGTGCTGATAATGCCAGGGTTATGGGTTTGATTTCTGTATGGGCCATTCACTTAAGAGATGAACTCCATGATCCTTGCGGGTCCCTTCACACTGAGAATATTCTGTGATTTCAAAGCTTGCTTTGCGAGATACTTTGACAGCTTTAACAATGTGCCACTTCTCCACGTACACCCCCTTGCTCCAGGGGAGAAGCTTGCATGCCCCTATGAGGTTGCGAGCTGTGCTGGAGGAGGTACATGCCTCCAGTAGGGTCTCCCATGCTAGTCAGGTCTCAACTGAAGGGTCAGACAAAGTGTGTCCACGGGCAGGAGGGGCTCGCTAGCTCCCCAGCAACCATCCTAGGAGAAGGACAACTCTAACTCCAGACCTGGGCAGATGGAGCTCACTTAGCCCTGTAAGGCCATCCACTGAAGAGAAGGATGCTCTAACCAAACCTACGTCCTGAGGACTTCGCTGTCACCATCCAATCTTGCTTGGCCCTGGCAGATGAACCTTAGGAGTAAAGGGTGGGGCCAGTTCTGCACATGCTGCAGCTCACCTAAAAAATCCATTGCACAAGCTATAGAGATCTTCCCACACTCACAA
>WBMV01007323.1:0-39140 GCA_013396655.1 Campylorhamphus procurvoides
CTCCTTTGAACTAAGACAAAGCTAGATTAGAAAAAACTGTTTCTGAGTAGAGGGTGAATTTTTGTGGGCAACAGGAAAAATTTAATCATGTTCAAGCCTTATTTCTACTTCTTTCAGATGAAAAATTTCATTTATTCTGATACTTATTGACTTCCTAAAACATGTTTGTTTTATACTGAGACTCAGAGACATTGTGTTGGAGGTGTTCTACACTGTGGAAAAAAGTATAAAAAGAAGAGATGAACTTCTTCAATATTAACGCTTAGTAGTGAGGGAATTAACCAGAACTAAATATGACAACATGGGGGAAGTCTGTTCCAAATTAAACACTAAACAGAATGTGAACAATTGGCTAAAATTATATCTTTATCAGCTCAGAGAATCTTAACTTTTCATTCTGGAGAAAAAATTGAAGATCCTCATGACAATATGGAATTGCAAGTTTACTTTAAAAATTCTTATGAAATTTTTTGGTGGGGGAAAAAGGTGTCTTTTCAATGGTGGGCAGAAAGTCATGAGGACAGGATTCTTCTTGCTATAGCGGATAGAATAGCTGGGCCCTAATTCTTCCTAATTCCATATTCATACCATTAGCTGTTCTTTACTATTAATGAAGTTACAAATTTCAATATTGACCTTGATTGCACTCTTAATTATGTATTACCTGTTGATGTAGCATTGAATCAAATTCTGAGAGTAAAATGAAACAATTTGGCAAACACTTAAGATTGGGAGTTGCTAGACATAGAGCATTATTCAGAACAGTTGCACATTCAGTGTGTTATGAGGCCACCTCTACTAGCTACCCTGAACAAGTCTTCTGGATTTTTAAATTTGCTATAGTTGTTCTGCTCTAGCTTTAGGAGTTCAGTATACATGTGTATCTCCCATCTGATCATGAGGTTTATTTGTTAAGGTCAGGACATTCCATCTATCAGCGTGACTATACAGAATTTGATATTTCCTTGTTCTGCACCACTCTCTTCCTGACTATATCCTCTTCTACATATGCATAAGAACTAAATATCACAGGAATTTCCTGCCAATATTCAGTCAGTTTTTGCATTTACTCACTTTTCACATGCTCATGTATTTGCACATCTTTCAGGAAAATATCCTACAGATTGTTGTCATGAAGGTACTGTAGCATTACATGCAAAACCCATTACATGTAAAAGCTTTAAAAGAAAAGTAATATTAAATTTGTTAATATAAATCTTTGATCTAGAAGTATGTAAGCACTTATTCAGTTTGGGAATAAAGATTTCATGTAGCTTATCAGAAGAATCAGTTAGTCAGCATTTCAGTAAGCCCCAGCTTAACCTCATGCATGTGTAAATAACCTCAAATACAAAAATCTATCAAACTGCTATGGTACTTTTCTGATTTGTAGCTATAGCAAATGCTGAAACACTCACAGAAAACTACTCAGCCCAATTTAAGGAGCTTGGAAGATCTGCAGTTATTGACTACACAAATGTTTTTTTAACAGATTCAATAAAGCCATGACTTCATGGTCACTGCTTTCTGTTAGCAAGAAAGGTTTTGGTAGTTAAACACTCATTTCCATGTATTTTTGTTCGATTTGTCTGTGCAGAGGTCCAACTGGCCAAGGACACAAAAAGCAGAATAAAGAGGTATATTTAACTATTGAAATAAATTGAGGAAAGAAACCCACATCTAGATGTCTTGTTGGCGTCAATGTCACATTTCTCACATCAGTGTCTCATCAAGGCAGCTGTGTACAAAATGAAGAAAAACCATGTGCCAGGGTCTTAATCAAGGAAGAGGAGTCAGTGGCAGGAAAGGTGGAGAACACAGGTTTCTTAGGCTTGGGTCATTGGCAAAGTTTTATTTTGTATTGTGAGTTTATAAATGATGTTTGCTGTTTCTAACTGTGCAAGATACTGTCTTGCTAACAACTGTTGAAGATGATCTGCTTAGATCAGAAATGGCAGAGGCCTCAGCAGTTAACCTTTTCTTAAAATACAATTTTCCTGGTTTCCTATAAATGCATAGCATATTCCTGACTGTTTCTGTTCTCTAATGGCATGGGATCATTGAAACATGAACGCATGTGGAGGATGACTGTTGCTCCTCTAGCCTCATCAACACTGCACAGAGCAGTTCTATGCGCCCTGTGTTGAGAGGAGATGCTCCAGATGACCAACTAATACCCTTGCTGCAGTCCCCCTTACACTCAGACTGTGACTAACTTCAAATCCAGGAAAGACAGTGATTCATCAACTAGGTGGACTATGTGAAAAGTTTCATATTGCTCCCCAGAGGATTCAGTAACAGAATGAGGAATGACTGAGAAGCATTGATTTACCTTGTATGAATGGCCTAATTTCCACTTATTTTTCCCCTCAGGGACTGAGAGATGCAGTACCACAACAAAGGAGACAGACAGGTTGTTGAGGCTGTTGGTCTTTCTTGATACCATAGTCCCTATTCTTTGAGTTAATTCCTTAGGAGGAAAATGCCATTGTGATACTATTCTGAAGCCAGATAGCATAATCTGTTGTAAACAATTACTTTCCTGAGCCTTTGTGACAGCAGTAAATATTCATTTTAATTTGCTGGATTCTGATTCATATATAATTTTTTTTGATTATTTACAGGGTTATAGCATGAATCAGTGTGTCATATTAATAGATTCTTATAAATTATTTATAGAAGGATTACACAGAGTGATAAAATCACAGTGATTTTTCCTGCAACTTCATAAAGTTCATGCAATTGCCAGGAGATGAGAGAACATAAGGTATGCTATACCTGGTGGAGTCTACTAGTACGCATTTATCTTTATAATAGTCCTGTAAATTAATTCAGTATTTCTGTACATATTTTAGAGAACAGTAAAAGAGAAAATCATAAAGTGAGCACTGAAGTCAATAGACAAGCGAGGGTCATTGGTTTTCCACGTTAAGCCTTTAACTTTCTTGTGTAACTAGGCAAATTCATAGCTCATCAAGTTCAGAACGGGTTAGTTACTGAATAATTAGTGAACATTTTTATTGTTTTTAATTGAATTATGGTCTAATTAATGTGACCTAGAGTTTATTTGATATCAAGATAAATTGTCTACTCTAACATCACAGCTGATTTGAAGATGACCAGTATCTGGGGGGTTATTAGATTAAAGTAATCCTCTTTTTTTCACCTGACTTTAAGTCCATAGAAACTTGTGTTCTCTGGGGACATGAGCCTCTTAGCAGGGAGGCAGACTACATTTTTTCTTTATACTATTTTTTGAGAGCTTACTTTATTAGTTAGGTTTTCTGCAAGATCACTGTTAATTATCTCTGGAGGTAATGATTTGGCAAAGGTTAATGACTTGCTTCATATAGGAAAATTTGTCTACTACGATACTGCAAAATAGTTATGAATAAATCTTACTTTGATATGTGTCTTACATTAAAAGAAATAACTAGAGGAATTTAAAGAGAGTATAAAAAATGTAAACAAGAAAGAAAAAAATCCAAAAATAATCCAAACAAACCTAAAAACCTATTTTTTTTCACGAGGTACATGGCTCTCAGAATTTCAGTTGCTATACATGGATATAACCACTTCTCAATTCTTCCTGATATGTTCTAGTTTCCAGTATTTCTGGGGAAGTCCACAGTAAAGAAAACAAAACTTTATTATAATGATGAAAGAAAGCCCATCACCTTTTCTGGTGGTAAATCTTCAGTTTTGCAACAAAATTTCATTTTTGTCTGAGCTATTTAAGACTATTTACTTTGTCAAGCCAAGTGTTTGAAACTTATCAACATATCTGAGCACCAAATGCAGTACTCTATTCTTGGTTTCAGGGGGGTGACCAGAAAGTGCACATTTTTCATGATGAAATGAGAGTCACCCAGTTTTCCTTTCCCTCATCTGCTGCAAATATCCTGATTCTTCTTTTCCATATTGATTTGTTGCCTATATTCTCTCTCCCTTTGACATGCTGAAGGAGAAAATAAAACAAGCAGGCAGAAAAAGCCAAGAAGGGTCAGTATGTTCCTTTCAACTTGTGCTTCACACACAATTTTTGGTGACCATTTTACATGTATTGTCCAACACCAAAGACAGCCAGAGGTTAAATTGCTATTTAAATAGATATTCTAAATGGAAATGAGCTGCATGTCATTTAAACGTGCTCACTGCATGCAGATTGCACTATCTCAGTAATAAGGGTAGAGAAGGAGCCTGAAAACATAACCTGTAAATATTAATTCTTCTCTATGCTTGAATGCAAATCCAGTACAAAGATACTTCATTAGCTCTTGTCCATCTCTCTCACGATTAATAAAACAGGGGTATTTTCTTGCAATGTGTGTGTCCACTCTTTGATTCTGAAGTGCTGGCACTTACACCTTTCCTCAAAATGCTAATTCCATAGCCCAGTAATAGCAAGTCTGTACACTCTTCCTGTCTCATTTTGTTTTCCTTTGCTTAATTTAATCTTTTACATCTAGACTTTAAATGAGTCCTTACCCCAATACATTTAGAGTTTATTATTGATGATCATGTACTGTCTTTCATGAAAGTCAGTTGCCATATGGCTGACACCTTTATGACCAGTACCTGTTACCATTTCCATCACGGCCATATGGACCTTTCTTCCACTGGCAAGTTAACATGCAGGTCCTTCTGTTCTTGGTGTGCTCACTGTCTGATATGCCCCTGACCTAAGGGATGTTTTTTCTTGAAGATAGGGTCCTGAAATAGAACCATCCCCTGAAAACATGCTCTGCATGTCTGAACACAATCTTCTGTCACTGTTATTGCCTCTTTTGTGCCTGCTTTCTAAAAATATTCTAATAGACAAGCTTGCCAGCAGAGATGTTACAGGCATCCTCCTAGGAATAAACACGTGCCGTGTGTTTGCTGCAGCCTATCAAATCTGAACAGCACAGCTGGAATTTCAAATAGCAAATCCTTACAGATTAGTTGTGGATGAGTCACTAAATTTAACTGGAAAATAAGTTTGAATAGCAAATTAATTCTACAAAATCATGATCTGCTTATCAAGTCAGAAATGGGGAAAAAAGGAAGACTTGTCAGCATATTCTTTGGAGCATTTTTGCCTGTAACTGATTTATAGTAAAATAGTTCAAATAATCCTAACACCGATACTAGTTCATTCATCATGTCATTATCTTTAAATTAGTCTCTCTCTATCTTTAGTTTTCATCTTTTCCTAGGTTCCCTTTGTTCTTTCAGGTTTTTGTGTTAGTAAGAAGTCCAGGGCTATATTCTGTATCCTTAATGCAATGTCACTGAAACAGCAGAGAAAGAAGCTAATAATTCCTTGCTGTATAATGCAAAGTTTCTGCATATGTATCCTTTCCTTTCCTACACTCCTGTTCTTCATTTCAGCTGCAGACTGTATTCAGTGGCTGCAAATAAAGACAGAGCCTATTCTAGGAAAATACTTCTCCAAATCATTAGGGGGTCATTTTCACCTCTTTGGTGAAATTTATTGCAGCTTACCACCTTCAGAATGTAGCTGAGGAACTATTTTGAAGACTCTCTCATTACTCAGTAGGATAACGAGAAGTTCTCAGCCAGACAGAGACCACGAAAAAGGTTTGAACAAACAGACTAGGAATCTTCATTGCTCTTGAATGTATCTGATCTAACCTGCCTTTGTTTAGGATATTTTCTAAAGGCACAAGTGGAGAAAATGCATCTGTTTAAATGCAAGTCCCTCACCATTGCTGGTTTTCTTTGATCAAAAAAAGCTGTGAGTTTTCTAAATCCTTGTTAGATAGGAAGACGAGTTTGATACAAATTGATTTTCCAAAGCAGGAGGAATTGAACTAAACATGAATTGAACTAAAGAAGAAATGACTACTGTGTTACTCAGTATCAAACAGATAGTCATGGATTTGTTGCATATAAGAGAAAAAAATGAAATAATCTATAAAAATTATGAATTATTGACTATTAACCTAGAACTCCTGCTCCTATCAAAAAAACAGGTACAGATTAGGAGAAAAGAATAGAAGAACAAGGTAAAAGGGCTGTGCTACCACCCAGATCTGGGAAAGGATTATGCTGTACTCCTTTCAGTGTGCAGCATTTTTCACAGGTGAAGATAGTTGGAATGGTATGGAATTCAGATTCTTTGTAAAAGGCACAGAAAACCTGGAAGATTTTCAGGTGCCCTTTTTCAAAAGTTTTATTTTCCCTGTTATACTCTGGAATAAAATCAATTTTATAGAAAATTAGGGTAACTTTGACAGATCTAGACAAAGATCTCTTTCTTTCTTAGGAAATATAATATTTCTTAACTTGTCTATTGTAATGCTAACAACTCCAAACTAAATCCACTGAAAACACCGCATTAAAATAAATCAGTGAGTGCACATAAACCCCTGCTAATTATTGCTGAAGACTTTTCCCAAGATCTGTAAAAAAAGTATCTCATGGAATCTTTTAACAGTTTAAGTGATTGCAAAACATGCATAAATTTTGTAAAATGCAGCTTTTCTCGACTGCCTTCTCTACCAAAATCCATCAGATATAGTGAATAAATCTGCATCAGTTATGTGTTATAATTAATTAATACAGTATAGAGAACAGTGGTGCTGTGCTGATTAATTTGCATTTTAGGTGTGTACATTTCGTACTTTCAGCTCACCTGAGAAATACATTAATCAGTTTGTCTGTACAGACAGAACTGATCCTAAATAAAGATAACCTAGCTATTTCTGTTCCTTATCCCATTTACTAAATTTAGTGCTGCTATCCTTATAGCATCTGTTTGTTACCCACTATTTTGTGTTTAATATTTTAATTTTGTTTAGTGTTTTAGTGTAAAATTTGTTTTCAGAAACCAATACCTAGAATAAGATTAAGATATCAAAATTATATTTAAGATCCTACAATCAAGCTCAATCTTACAATCCTGAAAACCTCATTCAACTGCCATTTAATTTCACAAATCTTTGAACTCTAAGTATTCTGATTCTGAATTACTGAGACATCTGATGTTGCCCTCTTCATACACAAAAAGTGCATTGGCCGTGAGTGAAATAAACAGATTGAAACTAAGTCTTCAGGCTTCAAGAGGTAGGTATCACTTTGGTGTTTGATTTTGGTGGGCATTCCTAGGCACACTTATGTAAACAGAGTGAACAGGAATTCTCAGAGATACAGTTTTCATGTCAAATGAGGGAAGATCTGATCTTTGAATAGCTGCCCTATCTGGTGTGTGTTTGGCCACACTGAGTATCCAGGGCCCCAAATGTAATGTTTAAAGGGAGACAGGTACTCACAATGAAGTTCTGGATTTCCAATGGGAACCATACTGCTAAAAAAGGAAAAACTGGAATTACTTTAATGCTACTATCCCTGCCTTGGGTCTGTCAAAAGAATGTTCAAATACAGGTTTTCAGAAAAGCAAATATAAATACCTGAACTACTAGCCAATATCTCCTAGAATGAAAGATACAGAGTAAATATAGGAGTCTCATCTTCAAGTTTTGCCAGACTTCCCTTTAATTTTTGTATCCCGAGTTATTCAGTCACTTAGTGCTGCTCACACTTGTTATTTCCAATTTTAGTTTAGATTTTCAAGTGTTTCATCACCTGAAGCCCAAAAAGGCCGGATAAAACTGTTTAGAGACCGAGTTTTAGCCTTTAAACAGCAAGGTATTTATTAGCGCAATGTTGGGGAACTCCCAGCTCACGCTGGACAAGGAGTTCCAAAGTTTTCAGTGAAAAGCAAGATTATTTATATAATTTTGCATAGGATTACAACATCTTTTCATGTATATTCATAATATGGCAACATCTGATTATAATATTCATAGTAGGTGGAGAGTAGGTGGAGCCTGGGTGTGGTCGTCTCTTCTGGGGAATTTTTCAGGGGTACATCCTGTTGCCTTCATCTCTAAGGGGCTGCATTCTTCTCCTCTTCTTCATGAACTTTTCAACCTTCTCTGTTTTTGCTGATTTTTGCAAGGAATCATGGAACTGGGCCTCTGTTCCCTGTTCTGTTTCTTAATGTTCCTGTTCTGTTCTTTGGTGTATCCTCCTTAGTTCCCTTATCTCCATGTATTTATCTCTCAGGGCATAGTGACCCAGAATTTGTCTTTAACTTAAGCATTTTCTCTTAGAGAATTCTCAGCGTCAGTATTCTAAGCTAACTTTTAACTCTTAGAGCCTCTGCTCGGCTTCACGCTAATGCTTCCAAATTCTGGGAAAAGTTGTATGATTATGAAAGAGGAAGAGAGTGATAGAGAGCTTTCCTGTGTAGCCACACAACTTTATTTTTACATATGCTGCAAGTCTAGAACATTCTGAAAAATAGCTAATTATCACTTTTGCCTCTGTCCTGGTTCCATAACCCTTTCAGTTCCTTTGAAGAGAAATCATCAGCTGGTGCTTCTGCTCCTCAGTGATTGCTGTATTTCAAAGTGAAATATACAACAGGCAGTGTGAGGATGAAATGAAGGCAGTCAAAACGTGAAACAGCAACTTCAAAGCTTCTAGTACCATCAAAGCATCACAGTGCTTTGGCTTTTTATAACATTAGAAGACTAAATAATATAATACCAATTTGCTCTCATTACTGCAAAAGGATAAAATTAGCCAAAGGTGGAGGATTTGTAACTTTGGTTCCAAGAAGCACCTAAAAATCTGAATCTTTTTGAGATAGCATAATTGAAAACAAGACTATTTTAGAGGTTACCAGAGCAACATGGCTTAGGAACTGACACAGCTCTGCTTCCAGATGTAGTGACCAGGGAAAAAAAAAAAAAGTGGCACATGAAATGAAAAAGATGAAAAAGTACTTCTCAGTAGTCCAACAGGTTCTTCCAAGAGTCTTTGCTACAGCTTTACTTTAGCTACTGTCTGTGGACTGGAGATATCAGACTCTTTAATGCCACCAGAAGACAGAGAATCAGATGCAAGTTTATAGATCACCCCACACAGAATCATAGAATAGTTTGGGTTGGAAGGAACCTTTTAAAGGTCATTGAGCTCAACATCCCTGCACTAAACAGGGATGTCTCCAACTAGACCACATTGCCCAGATCCTCGTCCAACACGACCTTTAATCTTTCTAGGGCTGGGGCATCTACCAACTCTCTGGACAACCTGTGCCAGTGTCTTACAACCCTTATAATAAAAAAGTACTTCCTTATATCTAGTCTCTGTCTATCTTATAGTTTTAAACCATTACACCTTGTCCTATTGCAAGAGATCCTGCTCAAACATTTGTCCCTGTCTTCTGTATGGGCCCCCTTTATGTATGGAATGGCTGCTATAAGGTCTCCCTGGAGCCTTTTCTTCTCCAGGCTAAACAGCCCTAACTCTTTTAATCTCTCCTCATAGGAGAAGAAAGCCTTCCACTAATTTTTGTTCTCCTCTGGACCTGCTCTAACAGGTTCCTGTCTTTCCTGTGCTGAGGATGCCAGAGCTGGATGCAGTTAAATAATCTTAATCTGGTCCTCAGGGAGACAGCAGACTTGCCTAAGAGGAAGGTCTGTCTGGCACGTGGAACAGAGGAATAGAGAGGAAGCAATCCCATAGTTTCTCAGGGCTACAGAAATGTAGTAAGAGGCAAAAAAAAGGCACTTAACTCTTGAGTCACACAAGGCAACACTCAATATCTGACATTGACATAAAAATGGCAGTGTGCTGAAGGAAGAAAAGAGACTCCTATATATGCTCTCTCTCTTCCTGTGGGAAAGCACATATCACCAAGATGAATCTTTAAAATGTTTCCTTGAGGTGGTTTAAGTCTTCAGATGTCTATCTTCTGCCCTGTACCCTTAAGAATGGAGACATTCTTAGAACAGAAATTCATTGAGACTGAGCAGGTGGAAAGTGTTTGTTCTGGTTCCTTTGTTTCTAAAAATAGGTATTAAAAAAATCAAATACCTAATTTGGAATTTTCAGATGAAAAGGTTTCCATTTTACTTTTTAAATGCTTATTTCACTCATAAATGTCAATTTTAATTATAGTAAAGTACTAAAAAATGATAACTTGCAATTACCAAACTGAAATATTTTGGAAGAGAAAATATTTCGTAATCTCAGCATTTTTTCTGCAATCCCTCTTCCTACTAACTTCTAATTTTATGAAAGAGGTAATTGCTCTCATCAATGCAGAAAATATATTTAGACTAACTTACACATAAATTCATTTTCCATCAGTGTTCTACAGGCTGGATACATCTTCCATCCAAAACTGACACTTAAAGTAAGATGTCAAGTCCAGCCTGGCGCAGTCTCTTGCACGCAGGAGTAAGGTTCTTCTCTGACATGAGGAAATATGAGCAAGTGCCAATGTATATGTCCCTCCATGGATTTGATGCATTAGTCATATCTTTTCTATCCAGGTTTGTTCTCTTGTTATTCTAATGTAATTCCTTTTGAAAAGGCACTTTAGAAATATAAACAGTACTATTGCATAGAGGTTTTTATCTGCCGTTTCTCTAGTAATGCCAAACAATTCAGATGCTTGCCATGAGCTGCCAATTTAGATTGAAAAATGGCCTTCCTCCTATTGCCCCTATTCTCCCATTCTCCTTAACCTCAAGATTGCCATCTTAGATCCTTGTGTGCTGAACAGCTTTATAAAACATGAGAAAGAAAGCAGCAGGGAAAAAAGAGGAGATTTTGAAGACTTGTTCATACTCTTCCCCTTCCTCCCATGCCTTTCTTGAATTTGGATTTTAATGACAGTCAAAGAACTTTAATCCAACAGTTCTTTCGCTGACCTCCTATGACCTAAGATGCCAAGAATATATACATGTGTTGGGAAGAGCTGGCCACCGAACTTCCCCTTTGTTCATGAAATCTCAACCTTCCTTGTAGTAAATTACCACTTTGAAGAGAGAATCATTTTGCAAAGAGCCACCAGAAATTAGTTCATATCAGCTGTCATAAACTGGTTTGTGTCCCCAGACACATCTTCCCAAGCACTTTAGCTGGCCAGAGGAGAGGCTTTGGGCTGGTCAGAGGAAGCTTGAGGGAAGAGAAGTTAGAGCTAAGAGCAGCCAAATCCTGAATTCCCGTTGCTACAGTAAGTGTAATTGTGAATGCATACTTAAAATAATGTCTGAATGGTTCCTGAAGCCAGTGGAAAACTGATTTGCCATCTAAGTCACAGGTTCTGGTCTTAACAACACAGTCATTTGCTGAAAACTGTTACTGCAGAGTGGCTGTCAGAAATTATTTGATGACCAGTCTATCTCCTAATAGACCATCATCATCATGGCTAGGCTTCCTGAACAAAGATTTGGGAAGGGCTCTACCCACACTTGCTACAAGCACACTGGTGGCTAAAAAGGCCAATGTCCTCCTAATAGGCATGTATGAAATCATGGAGTCATTCTCATAAGTACCCCAGCCTTAGCAGGGTAGCTTGGAATTGTCAGGGCCATGTCTAAACGTGGAAATAGGTCCCTAGAAAGCTGTAGAATAATAGTGATAAAGTGGATTAGAATTTACACAAGTCCTGCTCTGCCCCCAATCTATTAATTCACTGAGAGCTTAAATGCTAGAGAAGTGACTAGGCTTGACGAACTGGAATCTTGCTCATTTCTGTCAGCCTTTCCCTGCAGGAGACAAAATTCCTGCTTCCAAAATTAGATTTTAAGAGCTTATTAGAAATGCAGGAAAACTGATAATTAGACTGAGTCGCTCCGCTGCTGTCATTCATTTCCTACTAATCAGAGGTTAGGGTATGATGAGGGATGTTTATGCTATACCACTCCGGATTTCCTATGACTATGTTATAGTATTAGGCAAAATAAGTGCCTTGCTGTTGCTTTGTCCTCTTTGGACTTGTCCCAGGATGCCCTTGTAACTAAAAAGACAGGTTTTCTGACTGTGAATAATGCTGTGGATATTTAGATATATGCAATCATGTTCAGTGGGACTGCACAGTCTATTCAGCTGATCAGTGCAAGCACATATAGCTCATTAAATAGTTCAAACTCGGCCCTTCTGAATCTGAAAGCTTTTTAAGGCTACAGGCTTTCGAAACTACAAAATTTTTACCCTGGATATCCTAATACTGGTGAAGGGTGATCTTTCCAATAGCTCTCTCACAGGGAAATTTTACTGTTTGTTCTTAACTGAATGTTTATTCCATATGGAAGGGCAGAGTTAAAATGTTTGAACAGGCAATTATACTGCTCTTTAGTCTTGCCAATCAGGCTGCTTTCCAGATGCTGGCACAGCAGAAGTATAATTTTTTTTCTCTCAGAATCACTGTGGATAATTTGATGCAACTTGGAAAAGGGGGAATTTTCTACAACTTGACTCAAAGATTACATCCCTTGGAGGAGAGAGTGAAGGAAGTAAGTTTAGCATATTGAGAATTGGGAACATTTGGACACACATCAGATAAGCCTGACTCTCTTCTGCATGCTCAGCTTTGAAATCCTGGTTATGAAACACTGTATATTTCTGTCAATAAGGCTTGTAATTCTCAGTGACAAATGGGATAAGATAGTTGCTGCAGTAACACTCAAACTGCAAAGCATCCTTCCTTCTCTTCACAAATGCCTATAACCCTTAGAGGAAAGTGGTTTCCTTTTAGACCCTTTCAAAACTCCAGTCTCTGCTCCAACAAAATATTTCACACAAATAGGTCTTTCTGTCCTAGCAAAGCCCTCTTAAAATCAATAAGGCTTTGGAACATTGCTTTGCTATCTTTCTGCAAAGGAGGACTCCATTGATTTTGGTGTAACATCTAATTGGGAAACAATGTACTATATATTCTTAAAATGAAGTACTGGTACCTGACAGCACACAGACAAACTTCTGGGATGGCAGAGCTCCAGTCAGCATGGAATTTAAAGTCTTAGTTTGAGCTATACAGGAATCAAGCATAACTTATAAAAGCTTTGAACAGTTATACATACATTAAAGGGGTAAATTAGTTTACACCAATAATAATATGATGATTAGACTCTGAGCAGGCCTGTTCTGTAGGACTGAAATAGACTATCTAAAGAACTGGTAGCAGTGTACTTGGAGAGACAATGTCCTTAAACTATAGTTTATCTAGATTTCTTTGATTCATTGAAATAGCGAACCAGTTCTAATGAAACACTGCTGCAGTTCTGAAGGTTTCATTTTAGAGTTTTTCTCTTATAGCTTATAGAACTGAAAAAGTTGTTACAATATATAGTTAACAAATAGCAGAACATCTATTCCCTGCTATATACCCACATCTGTCATCCCATGTACATTTACAACTCTTTGTAAATGTATGTTCTGCCATTACATATAACAAATCAAAAACATACCTAGAAAAACAAATTACTGTCTTAACATCTTCTTCATAGCCATTTGTTGAGGAGTGGTTGAGAAACCAAGGACATGAGTCTCTGGAATATTTGATACAAAACAGTAAAGTTTAGATATTGATGATCATGGGAAAGAACTCTAGAGGACATCATGCAAGAACAGGATGAGAGATCAGAACAGAACAGGATGAGAGATCAGGACATAAAAGTTACAAAGCATGCAGAACTGACCCTGTGAATCTGTAAACTATTATACCGTGAGAATAATGATTAACTATGCAAGTAGCCAAGAAGATTATGTCATGCATTTTGAGAAACATATAAAAGCCTGCTTGTAGTTCAATAAAGTTGAGACTTGCTTATCAATCACATTGATTGTGTGACTTGTCTCCCTCTCCGCAACAGCCATTGTCTATAACTACCCTTAAAACATGTGGGTTTGTTTGTGTTTTTTTTTTTAACAGACTAGATGGGGCTCAGAGGAGAGCCTTTAAAAAAAGAAGGTCGGGTATAATTGGAAGGTCCTAGGGATTAGTGGGCGTGTCTGTTCAGCTTCTTTTGAAAGCTAAAATAGGGCCTTTTTATGTTAAGAAAATACAGAAGTACTATTAAGCAGTATGTTTTCAGCAAAGGTTACGATCTGTGAGAGAGGTAGTGGAGACCTGAGAAACGGACTGTAAATAAACAAGATATGCTTGGGAGGCGTATAGTTGCAGAAGAATTAATTTAAAAATTCCGGGGCTCTTTCAGTCCTGTGTTAACTTAGTTCAACAGTTCTGTAGTGCTCCCAGAGTGAAAGTAATAGGGTGGTCATTCAGGTATACTAGATTCAAACTGCAAAGCTCTTAAAAACTATATGCATTTTTTTTAAAAGACAGAATCAGAGTCAAGCTCTGAAACTGAGCATGCTGCAATATCACTGCAGGCTTGAGCAGAACAAGAGGGCTTAAGCATGAAGAAGTCATGCTTTGTTCTGTCACTAAATCTAAGTGTGACTGCATAAATGACACCTAGAACCTAGAAGTATTGTGGACAGATGCCTGGCTGGGGTGCCTGGATTCATTGCATGGTCTCAGAGAAGGTTGGGCATTTCATAGCACAGGCTGGATGATGGACCATAGTCCAGAGGGAGTAAGTAGGAAACACAAAATATAAGGGTGTGTCTGAAAGGTGAGGGATGTTTATTTGGTTTTCTGCTTCATAATTCTTAACTGAGAAGAGAAACCTACTGTGGTCCTCTTCTCAGAAATAAAACATAATTTTAGTTTCTTGTACTTGTGTTTTATTTGAATTAATATAGTGGAGAGAATGTGGGGATACGGGCTACTCCAGAAGGCAGCAATGTGGGAAGACACAGCAGGTGCTCTGACTGTTAAAAGGAGAAAAGATGACAAGATTTTCTGGCCAGAAAGGGTGGGATGGTGACATTTTCCAGCTTCACAGTTAGAGACCTGATCTAGTCTTGTGAAATACAGCCACTGAGTTGCATGTGGAAACAGTACTTTATTTTGCTATGTGGGTGTGCAGTGCCTTCATTTATTTAGCTAACATGACTATTAAAAATAACAATCAGGGACTGATAGTAGCCCTTCAGACTTGACAATGTGCAAGATTGCTTTTAATTTCTTTTAGCCCGAGTTTTGAGTTTGGGTGTTTTAAGGCTATTTCAGGGGTTACCAAGGCTTGTAGCATTAACAGAAGCATCATTTTTGGACGTTATGAGGTTTCAGTTTTGGTGAAGAGATGAAAGTGTTTTGAGACTGTTTAAGACTTTGCAATTGCATCTACTTTTAAACTAATATGTTTTGTATACCACCTCTAATAATAATACATGTTGCTAGTGTTATTCCCTCCGGTGCAACGATCGGCCTTCTGTCATCCCTTGGAACCAAACCAAAGCTTTAAGTAAAAAACCCCTACAATAGTGTTATTAGACATTGTCAGAGGTCCAGTAGAATCTAGAGCAAGATTTCTTTGCTCTCCTAATGTAAAAGAATCAAAAAGCCAGTTTTACCTATGCCACTGTTTTTACTCTTAACCAGAAAACATATCTGAAAGGAAATTTAGTAGAGCAAATCTGAAAATGATAGAATGCTTGCTGCCTAAAATGGAAGAAAAGAACTTCCAAGACAATATTTTAATAGATAAAATAGACAAGAGGTATGTAATTAAACTGCTTTAAGGAACATCAAATGAATAAGTGCAGGATACAGTATAAGGCTTCTAAAACTTTATAACATTAATTAATTATCATAGCTAATGGATATATTCAACCTGAGAATTGTCTGCCCCCAGAACCTCCCTCAGGTCTTCTCCTTGGCATGCCCCCTCTGGAACTGAGTTAGAGGTCTCAAGACCCCTTACTTCTTCGCCGTCATCATCTTCACATCACATTCCTTGTTTGGAGCTTCTCCAAGGTTTCTGGACCTTCTATTGCTTTGACTAAAATGATCTCATATTATATCCTTCTAGGTACATGTCCCAGACAAGATGTCCTTTCTAAAATATTTTTCCTTGAAAAGAACATTCAACAAAATTTCAGGAATTTTGAGAATTTGATACAAATCATGAGAAAGTGGGGGTTAGGAACTGTTAACTTCTATTTTAAAGTGTTAGAAAATATACAGCTATATTATTAAAAATCTATATGCTGCAAATCTTAAGAATCTTAAGGCATCATGCTAAGAAGCTCTGCTAGGTTTGACAATAATCACAAACTCTCTGGAATTCAGAGAAGAAACAAGGCTCAATGGCACTTGAAAACAGAGGCATGCGAGTGGTGCCACTGGGTCGCTTCTGTTATCTTTTTTGTTATCTTCACTTTGTCTGTGCTCCTTGTTCAGATGTCAGGTTCTGCCTATGGATCTGTCTCTGTGTATGTCTAGCACAATGGAAATAGAGACCTAATCTGGGCTGTGATCTGTCTCTGTTACAATTAATAGATATCATGATCATTCAGCATCCATATTGTGCAGTATAACTGGCTTGAGTGTCTTCCCTTTCCTGTATGAGGCAGCCATTTCTCTTCTGCTTTCCTGCACATCACAGCGTGTTGCCTGCTGTAGAATGTGTGTACAGGAGAATATTTTCCTCTCTGGAGGCTGCTTCTCTATTTATTCAAGAGGGGGGCACATAAACTGAGCCATTAGTGGGAGAAAGAGAGCCTGAGCACACAGCAGCAACCACTTTTTAATGAGTCTATTTGTACTGGGCCAGCGGGTAGCCCTGACATTGAGTCAAACCTGAATGGATCTGGCAGCCAGCCAGCATTCTGTTGAGAAGAAGCTAAATTATGCATCTTATTTAGTACATTTATTAAAAGGTCTTCTAACATTTCCAGGCAAAAGTCCACAAACAAATGCTACTATCATTTAAGAGCCTTGCAGTCCTGAGCTACATTTAATACATTACAATTCCCTCATAATAGCGTTCTGGTGTTTGCTGAGCTTCATCTCTCAATGGTGTTTCATAAATTGTTATGGTAGAGAGGTATTAAAGAGAAGGAATTCTCCCTGAGGTAGAGGTGTGGAGGAGGATGATTAGTGCCTGTGAAAGCGGCATGGATCGTGCTGCCTTCCCGGGCAGGCCTGGATTCAGGCATCAGATCAAACTGGCATTCCAGGCTGGGGGTGCCCACCCCCACCCTGATTTGGAGCAAAGCCTGGCATTGCAGCCATGGATGCTCTGCAGAAAGGCAGCTGCCACTTGGATCAAACAGTGCAGTGACTTCTGTTGATTAATCTGGCACACACATGCTGATTGATCTGTGGAAAACAGGGTGAGATTATGCATGCTCATTTTGAAACTCTCCTTCTCCCCCACCGTTTTTTTTTTCTTTTTTACTTTCTCAGATTCAAGTTGATAAAAAATTACCTCCAGGATAATGGCTTACTTCTTTGTAAGCTTTCTAGCACTGTTTTGTAAGTATGGAGTTTCTGCCTAGGAAGCAAGCTTTTTTCCAAGGCTAGCCCTAACACGATCAACTATGGTGTTTTAATAGGACATCAGGCAGCTGTATTACAGAAATCGTTTTCTAACTGAAACTGTAGCTACTAGGGTCCTGTTACACTGAGCTGAACCTTTTTTACAGTACAAAACCATCAGAACTGAGTTTAGCAATACATTGTTCAGACCAACTCTTCCTCTTTCTTTATTCCCTACAGCCATATTTTGCTTCTCAGCAACTGTGTTCCTCCCTTAGCAGGTGAGCAGTTCCCACAGATGTTACTGGCTGGCCTTTCATCACAAGATGATGCATCTCTGTGCATCTCTGACTAAGCAACACTCTGGACCCTGACAGGGCCTGAGTATATGTCCTGATTTGAATTTTCAGCCCTTTTAAATAAAACTTTTTATAACAAACTTGCTGCCTCTAATTTTTACTTTATCCAAATGATCATTCTAGAAGGGTGTATTAAGGTAATGTTCCCTTGAGATGGAAAGAAATCAGCAGATAGCATTTTAAAAATTGCCTTAAAATTCAGAAATCATCCAAATGTAGTAGAAACCGCTGCAGGAAAGCTCTCTACCTCTGGGTAATTGTTAAAAAGTGGGATAACAAGTATGGCATCACCCTTTGGAGTGGCAAGAATTTGTAGACAGCAGCATATTACTGCTCATCAAATCATCAGTCTTCTTACATAAGGGCTGGCACAGGTAGCCTGGAGACAAATTGACCTTTTGTAGTGGTGTATGTGGGACACACCAGCTTCATGTCTCTGATTCCTATTTCACTTTCTTCCTAATGTGCAATGTTCAAGTTTGCTTACTTTCTTTTTAAATATTCAGTGCTCTGTTCAGATGATAAGAGTTTAAAGCATAGGGGTATAGACAGCAAGGGAGAGAATTAACTGTTAACATTTTATCATTAGCACTCCAGCTATTTTAGGTGGGTCTGATTAGACCGCCAATTGTAGCAGCTGCATAATAGTTAAGGTTGAGGACCACACATTATTTAAAAGTCAATTCCTTTAAAAGATATAGGTTTTCAGTTGTCACACTTTACAGTGTGGCCTGAACTGTTCCCATGCTGAATGTCACCTTGATGCAGATACAGTTTTTGAATATGCAGTCCTAAATGGCTCTGTGTTTTTGAAAATGACAATAGGGAAAATGAAGTTTAGTTGTTTTAAATGCCATTCTGCTTTGTACAAAGAAGTTGATGTCTGGCTTAATGAGAAAATCTTTGGAAACATGTTTACATATCTCCTTCATAGAAACTTGGAGCTAAATTCTGTATCTGCAGTGAGAGTACCTCTGTGAGAGATAATCAGAACCTCATCTATGACTGTAACTTTGAAACGCCGCACTCAACATCATCTCTAGATGCAAACACTTGAAGAAGCCTGGCAGTCAATAAGCAACTGGGAAGTGAGTTAAATAAAGTTATCCATGCTATTGATTTCCTTTAGTTAGGTACATTTTAGTACAAGAGACATAATCGTAAACACTTTTTTTGGTAGTAAGATTTCTGTCTTGTTTAGAACACAACTGCATATACTAGTAGCTTTCTTTGTAAAACCTTGAAGATACTGGGAGTGATGAGCAAATGACAGAGGAGACAGCAAGACAAAAATGTATGGTTTCTTTTTTATGGCAGCTAAATTCTGAGGAACCTAAGGAAGTGGTTCTCTTGATTCAAAGCAAATTACTTACATTTGATTAATGAAACTGGGTTGATTTCACTTTTAGACTGTCTTGACTGGAGACTCAGTAATTTCACAGAAGAGTTGTTGAATGACAGGTTGCAAGGAAGGACTATGGAAATTGTAGTAGGAGAATATTCACAACTGAATATTGAATAAGCGCTGAATGAGGACTCTAGCAAATCAGAGGCAAGAGCCATGAAATGCCTTAGACACCTGGATGCCACTTACTGTCCATGCTCACCTTTTAGTTAGTAGCTTCATCAGCCACAGGACTATCCTAAATACAGGAATTTAGGGTACACTTTATATCCCAATCTGTCTTTTTTGTGCTGCCTCTTTAAATGTTCAACTTTTTTATTCACAAGTGGGGCTACGTAGTTAATTAGGCAGTGCTTAATTTTAGGAACCCAGTTCAGTGATTCATTCTGAATTATTTTGGGTAATACTCTCACTGCTTAGTTTTAGTGATTATAAAAGTATATTTATAAGTGTCAGGATGTTTTTAATTTTGGCCTAATTTAGGTTCACTGGAGGCTTAATATAACTTCTAACAATTTAACAGAGAAGGCATATATATAAAGATCACCTAAAAGAAAGTTCTAAGGACTAGTAAGTTTCAGTGGGAATATTATTTTTTCTTTTCAAAGCTCCCATCTTTGACAGACTTGATTGTTCATAAAAGCAAGCAGGGAAGATGCTGAATCATGCACTTGCTTATTGACCTTCTCAGGTGTACTACTTGCTGTGTGCACCACCAGGGTGCACACATAGGATGTTGCAGGGTGAAAGTGGGAATTTTTTTGTCTTAATAGGTATTAAAAGGTCTTTCAAGATTATTTCATTTATTAATAAAACAAAAGAAATATTCTCCTGCAAACATTACAATCTATCAGTTATGAGTCCTAGGAAAATTGTGTGTGTATATGTGCAGCTGTTTATGACAGTATTGATATAACTTACCCCAAAACCTTAATGATGATTTTTTTCCCCAAAGGAATCATGTAAATTATTAGCATGATATTTGTATTCTACATGTAGCTTTTTTCCCAAGCCTTGTCTGACTTTTAATTGATTGCACACTGTGTAGACTAGAATGAAGATCCAGACAAACTGGTGGATAACACAAAGGCAGTTAAATACCAATTTCACAAGTTATGTGGGATAGGATATAAATCACAGGATGCAGCTATTCAGGTTCGATGTTGACATGTAGGAATACTCTTTATTGCTTACGGTTCTAAGGCTATTGTGGACTGCATTGTTTGCATTCTGAACATTTTTTTCTCTTGTATGTTATGTGAGTCAAAGGGACATTTCACATATTAAAGATGGAATCTTTGTGACAGCATGATCATCCACCTCCTCCAAGTTCTGCAGAGTGGCTGTGCCATGCATTAAATAAATGACTAGATCTTTGTAATGCCAATGTAACTTTATGGATGAGGATTATTTGTATTTATAGTATCCATAAAACAATTTATAGTCCTTCTGCTGCCTGTTATTTTGTGCTTTTGAGCAGAAAGAGTGGATTGCAATGACTTAAAATACAACTGAAGTGTGCTTCAAAGGCTGAAGGGCTTTCTGGGTCACAGGCAGTGAATACGAATAGCAGTAATAACTACCCTTTCTTTGTTACCTTGTACTTAGAGCTTTGCCTTTGGGCTACTGATCAGCTTGGGAGGAGCAAATGTTAAGCATGCCATGGAGCTCGCATGTTTTGTAAGTCTGCAAAAGAAGAAAAGGAAGTGCTGAGGTGACACGTTGTACCACCGACTGAACTGTGGTGCTTAAAAAATAACTCAAGTCCCTGAGTCTGAAGGTGCTAGTCAAATAGTTCTCTGTTTTAATTTTTGTAAATCTGGAGGAACTAAGAAGACTGCTACTCAAAACTAAATTTGAAGCTTAGTGGTTGGTCAAACAGGGGAGTCTGAAGAGAAAGGCACCTGTATTGTGGTTCTGTGGCAGGTTTTTGGTGGCAGGAGGACCACAGGGGTGGCTTCTGTTGAAAGCTGCTAGAAGGTTCCCCTGTCTGGTGGTCCCAAAGCCAGCCAGATCCAGGATGGTCTTCCTGCCACTGGCCAAGGCTGAGCCAATTAGCAATGATAGTAATGTCTCTGTGATAACATATTTGAGAAGGGGAAAAAAAAAAGTTATTGGGCAGTTGAAAATTGCAGCCAGGGAAGAGTGGAGAACATGTGAACAACCATGTAGACACCAAGGTCAGGGCAGAAGGAGAGGAGGTACTCCTGGCACTGGAGCTGAGGTTGCCCTGCAGCCTGTGGTGCAGACCATGGTGGAGCAGCTGTGCCCCTGCAGCCCATGGAGGACCATTGGGGTGCAGAGATTCACCTGCAGCCTGTGGTGGAGCTCACACTGGAGTGGGTGGATGTGCAAAGGAGGCTGTGACCCTGTGGGAAGGCTGTGATAGAGCAGGGTCCTGCAGAGGCCTGCTGACCTGTGGAGAGAAGAGCCCCTGCCAGAGCAGATTTTCCCTGGAAGGACTTGAGGCTCTGTGGAGGACCCATGCTGGAGCAGCTTGTTTGTGAAGAACTGTTGCCCATGAGATGGACTCACACTGGAGAGGTTTGTGAAGGACTGTCTCCTGTGGGAGGAATCCCATGGAAAGCAAAGGAAGGACTCCTCTCTCTGACAGCAGCAGAAACAACTGACTGTAACCCCCATTCCCTGTCTTCCTGCACCATTGGGAAGGAGGAGGTAGAACTTGGAACAAAGAGGGGGGAGGTGTTTTTAAGATTATTTTGCTTCTCACTCTTTTGCTCTGATCCTGTCAGTAATAAACTTAATTAGTATTCCCACTTTGAGTCTGTTTTACCTGTGATGGTGATCAGTAACTGACCTCTCCCAGCTCTTATCTCAACTCACAAATCCTTTGTTGTTAGATTTTTTTTTCCTCTCCTCTGTCCAATTGCAGAGGAGAGGGAGAGAGTGGCTTTAGTGGGTACCTGGCATCTAGCCAGGGTCAATCCACCACATGTTGAAAAAAGGGATAGGATTGTTATTTGATCCTGCTTCTACCAGAGGAGATGCTGTCTTAACCTCTCCACAGAGGGCTACAATATCTTCTGATTGTGGTGATATGCATAGGTATTCACATAGGTACAGGGGAAGAAAGATGGGGAGAAATGCTGAAAGACCACTCTGCATGGGTGTGAACTGGTGCAGCCTCACCTTAAATACTGTGTGCAGTTTTGGGCACCATAATATAAAAAAGACATGAACTTATTAGAGAGTGCCCAAAGGAGGGTCATGAGGATGATGAATGGTCTGGAGGGGAAGCTGTATGAGGAACGGCTGAGGTCACTCGGTCTATTCAGCCTGGAGAAGAGGAGACTTAGAGGAAACCATATTATCATCTTCACCATCTTCAGCAAGAGGAAGTGGAGGGGCAGGTACTGATCTCTTTACTCTTGTGACCACTGGCAAGACTCATGGAAACAGCATGAAGTTGAGTCAGGTGAGATTTAGGTTGGATATGAGGAAAAAAGTTTTCACCCAGAGGGCAGTTGAGAACCCCAAGGAAGTGGTCACAGCACCAAGTCTGTGTGTGTTCAAGAAGCGTTTGGACAATGCTCTCAGGCACATGGTGTGATTCTTGGGGTGTCTTGTGCAGGGTTAAGAGTTGGGCTCAATGATCCTGATGTGTCCCTTCCAGCTCAGCATTTTCTATGATTCTATGGAACTGGTGAATGATAACTTAACCACAAAATGTTTATATGTTGGATTAACAACAGCATCTCCAGTTTTGCTTATTAATGTTAGCTTAAAATATACTGTGCTTCTGTAAACATGAAATAAACATGAAATCTGACAGCACGAATTGAAATACTTTTTCTCATTTTGACATTACTGATGTCTCCAGAGGACACATTAATCAAAGGGGGTGAAAGGTATAGGAATAAGACTATATCATCATTAAACCTTAGAACAAAGTGCCTTAAGCCTATCTATTTTTAATTCAGATAGCCATGCTAATCCATTCACTGAGCTATATTACTGAGTCACTCTTCATTTTCTGAACCGTAGGAAGTTTTGAGAAGACATTGTATACTGCAGTGGTAATTCAAGAACTATAAACCTGCTACAATAAATGAAATATGGGCAAGTGTCTCTGGTAAAGAAAACTCCAACATCAAAACCCAACCAAAACCCCCACAAGAGACAATAAGGATATCTCTTGGCATGCTATCTTTTGTTGGCCAGCAGTCTTTCATTATGGAAAACACTCTCTTACGTATTCTCGGAGGAAGTACCCATATTTTGAAATCGAGTGGACTATTTTGCCATAGCTGTTTTCTTCTTCTTCTGTTGTGAGTAGAGAGCAAAACAGACATTTGTATCTGCTGCCTGAGTCTGCTACAGCTAATTTTTCAATTTATATAAATAAATAACCTGCCAAAACTAATTACTTCTCTTCAAATTCTAAATACATTATTTCTCATTTTCGTCCCCCACATCTGTCTTGGTTTAATTATTTTTGCATCAGTTGGCATTTTAGGAGCTGATGTGGTCTAAAAAGGGATGATTGTATATGTTTTGTTATTTTACTTTAGCTAATTAAGATTGCTGGTTTTCGTTCTTGGTATCTGAAGGCAGAAATGGAGTATATGGAGCTCATATACTGGTGTTCTTGATTTGATGGATAAAGAAATTGTTATGATCTAACATTACCTGCTAAAAACTTCCAGCAGAAACACTCAGGCCAGAGTCTGCAAAACTGGTGGATTGACTTTCAAAAATGCTCATAAGAATTAACCTCCCAAATCCCATTTCAGTCCATGGGACTTGTCCTCTATGTCTGTCATGCATGATTAATCTGCAGAAGAGTTTCAGAAATGCACCTCCTCGCATTGTTGGTTGGCAGTGCAAAATTGAAGTACCAGAAATATCAGTGAACTACATAATCTTGAGTGTGTCTGGGTCTTTGTGGATTTAATGAAAATATTTATAATTTAACAGAATTATCCCAGTCATGACATGATCTTACAATTTTCTTTATACCTGTTTGTTCTTTAGAGTTCTTCAGATTAAGGGTTCTGCTCCCACCCCACAGGAGCAGGAGCATTGCCCCACAGCATTGCTTATATAAGCATGTATAATCTCACATACTGGAATCTGCAATGGACATTTGAGAAGAAAGTTTGTCCAGCAGTTCTGCTGCAAAGGCACTACCTCTATCCCACACACAAAATTTGGTTTTGTCTCACTTTTCCCTAATTAGGGTTGACCTCATCCTTCTTACTCCTAAGGCAAGCCTCTGATGAACTAGCTATGAAGGGTTTTGTGGTGGTAGAAAGGACATTCTTATTATCATCCATGTCAATCTATGTCTTTTTAAATGAAGCAACTAAATGAGCAGAGAGGGCCAATCTGAATTCAGCATAAACATAGTACTTACAAGTAGATTCAAATGTAGCAGGTCATCAGTTGCTGTGACTGCAAGGACAGGTGAAGTTTGCGATTGTACTGTGTGTAGAACACGTTGCTACCATTGCCATTTAACCTGTTTCCCTAGCGGAAAGGAAAGGGCCAGACTTGCATGTGTTAGTCCAAATAGTGGGGACAGCAGTTTCCTACAGATGTGCTCTAAAATGAGGTGATAGCATTACTCTGTTCTGGGCCATGGTTACAGGAAACATTCAGGGAAGTAGATGATTTTTAAGGTCCTGTCCGACACAACCCATTCTGTGATTCTCTCCAACTCCCATCTGTCTGTTTTCCTTGAACAGTCTTACCCACCTCACTTCTTACTTATCCTACCTCCTTCTCTTCACAGATATTCCCAGATTAAGAGAAACACTTCCTTATGGTAGACTTATTGGTCTTTGTTTTTTAAGACAGTGGTGAGATATATTTGATTGGTAAGGGTAGATGGAACTATGTTTTATGATGTAATTTGCCACACAAGATTCTTTGTATTCTTCTTGTCTGATTTCAAAAAGACTTCTTCCAGTCTCATTTCACTTCACTGTGATGTCTTTGACTGTTGAGACCACAGGACACCTAGGGAGATGACATCTTATTCAAGTCAGTTGAAGTGGTTCACCGTGACATTTTGACACTAAGTAGCATTCTTCCTGTTTACACAACTGAAAAGAAAACAAATTTCATTATGTGCTTTATATACTAAAATCTTAGCTGTGTTTTTAATATCAAAGAATCTAGTCTTCATGTATTCTGTGGGAACACTCTAACTGTAACATTTGAACCCCCAATTTCTCAATGCGTTCTGACACTCAAAGTGCATCTTTATTGTAATCCAGTTTGTCTTTGAAGCATGTTAATGAATCCATTTGTATTTAAAGGCACTCCTGTAAATACCTTTGCTAAGGCACTTTGTAACTTATATAACTTGTTTTAAATAAAGATTTGTGTTACTCTTTTCATGCAAATATATGTAATTTATCTTTTGCATATTTATTGTAAACAAACACATTAATAACTTTATCACATGCTCTAGTATTTCCCACATAAACAGAAGTGATTTGCTATAGCCTAAGTTAGCCATGAAGTTAAAATCATATACATTTATTTTTTTTCCCCTTAGGCTACGTAAAGTCACTTGGACTATTATTGTCAGCTTTTAATAACCTAGTTTAGCTTTCTGCTTTTAGAAAGAGTCTTTCTAATTTTTAAATGTTGACCAGCTGAAGAAGTTCCACCTATACTTAGGATTTTCTATTCTTTTAATACCTTGACATTAAGTTAGTTCCACCTTCAAGTCTTCAATTATCAACCTATTGCTGCAATATTTTGGTTGAGAGCACAGCAGTGAAAAACCAAATATCTATGTTAATTATTTTAAAATAGATATTTTCCATGCATTCTTTAAAAAATATTGATACTGTGCTGAGCTTTTGACTAAACTTGCTGTTTGGTCTTTCATCATGGATTTCATCATGGAAAGACTTGCAACTGCAAGGAGAATTTTGAGAACCTTGTGACTGAAATTATCTTCATTTTCCTGGCAGTTCTTGTGGGCATGCAGTGTATGCAATGAGCATTAATAATGCCCTTCATTACAAGCTGAGGTGGATATGTGATTGTGCCAGGAACTCTGGCCCACTAATATCTTGTTCCAGCAATGGAATAAACAGCTCTGTAGCAAGTCCTTCAGATAGATTGCTTCTCCAGATTGGATACTCATTTTCAGGTTTATCCTTGCTGATTTTGTTGTCCATATCAGTTCACTGCTCCCTTAGTATGGTGGAAGGACTTACCTTTCTGTGTTTTGTCTTGCGTTTAGTCACAAGAATCTGTTCATTACAGCCTAGCAGCTTCCTTAGTACAACTATTGTGGCAGCATCAGAAGTAAATTGACAAATAGGAAAAATGCTGAAGGATACTGGAAGCAGGGAGTGCAGTCTGCAATGTCTGGCATGATCAAAATAGAGAGAGAACAGTGATGAGAAGGAACTGTTGGCTGATTCTGCTGCAGTATGGAGAAACTCTACTTCTTGAAATTCTAGTGGCTTAACATGTGTTTCTAACATAGTTACAGTATAACAAATTCTACTTTATTTCTCACCTTTCACTGAGACAGGAATTAAGAACAAACCTTAGAATTTGGCCCTTGATTGATACGATGTCTTGTCTGGGATTTGTATTACTGTATCTCTTTGCCAGAGCCAAACGTGCCCAAAAGATATTCTAAGGAGATATGATCCTACTGTTACCTCATCCTGAAGTGCAGTTCTGCTTTTTTCCCTAACCATTCAAAAGTACTCATGCGCTTGCTTCAAGGTCTACTCCATAGTTTTCCAAAGTGTGGATTTAAGAACCCATTTACTTTCACTGTGCTTTATCCTGATATGTCCTGCCTGTGACAGGTGCCTGGTGCCCAAGCATTTCTGAAATAAACAGAAATTTACAGTACTTGCTTCTTTCCACAGATGTGGAAAATCAGGTCTTTCGATACTTGTTTATGCACTCCTTGTGCTCTCGTACTGCATTCCAACCATATGAGTAGATAACATCCTTATATTTAGGATAAATGGATCATAAATACCCTCAATTTGGATCCTGTAGTTAGTCTCAGTGTCTCACTGAAAGAGTCTGCAAACACACGATCACCATAAAGCTGAGGGCTGCACATCAAGGAAGGACGTAAATCCCACAACAAGATGATCTTCCCTGTCTATAAAGATTCTTTCGTTAATGTATAATTCCAAAAGGCTTTTCAGACTTCCCAAGGCCAGGCAAATGCAACACTGAGAATCATAACAGGCCTCAGATATTCTTACGTTTCATGAAAGGCATCTGATGTATCTGAAACTTGACAGATGTCATGGTCTCATTGCTAGAACCAGAAAAGATCATTAATGACCATGGGTTTACTACTGGACCCCTCAGGCTCATATTATATGTTCTACCTTCTTTATTGTTCCAGTCAACAACAAAAAAAAATAAACAAAAACTGACTGAACAAATCCAAGGGGAAAATGGTACAGTTATCCACTAAATTATCCATATACATTGCATTGTCTCACTTGTGCTGTCCTTGTACTGAAGAAATGGCACAGGTTGCCTTCACTGTCTTTTTTTTCAGATTTAGGGTGCAGTGACAAAACTTCCTCTAATTTTTATCAGCTCACTAGGCAATAGCATAATAACTATTACTTTTGACTCAGCAATTAGGACTATAGGCCAAGGAATTGTTTTTTCCCCTGAATAATTTTTTTTTTATGTGACAGCCTGGGAAGGAGAAATGTGATGGCCATCCTGAGGTATGTCTGTGTTAAACTGATCTCAGCTGTACACACCTGGATACACTTCTTCTGGAAAAGGCCAATTCATCAACAGGTTCCAGTGTTTGAAATTTCATATTGAAATAAGAAAAAAAGAATCAGTAATATAAAAAATTGTGATGTTTCTTAACACTTGTGATGTTGTTAGTGCCAAAATGTGAATGTATATTTAAATTTCAGTTGAAAATTTAAAAATACAGCTTTTTTTTTACAATAAATTGAGCAAGTTTTTGGGGCAATTAATCAGATTATGTACCCATGGCCAGATTTGTGATGTTTAAGAGATGGAAACAGAGAGACGCGGTCTGTGGAGGTGTCCCTGGGACAACATGTAGGTTGGCTATGCTGACAGCATGCTATGCAACTAAGTACATGTTTCATTTATGAGGCCAGAGATGGATCTTCTTCCCACCAGTGCATATCAGGCTGTGTGAGCTTTGAATGTCACCACTGTGCATCATGCCAGATAACCAGTATGTTCCTAAAAGATGTGGCTTTTGGCAGTAAATATGCTGCTCCATGTAGTCCCTGCAGTCCCAAAGGGTCTGAGAGGGCACTCAGTGGACTAGCTACAAGGGGAGATAACTGTAACGGAGAGACTGGATGTTGTGATAATCAGTTTTGAATTTTTATGTGATTTAGGTGCATGGTGGTGTTGTCAAAGGATCCATAGTGTCCCCTGGTCTGAAAATATGTCTGTGTGCCCACTTTCTTCCTGTTTCTTAAAGTCAAATGCAGGAGTCACTAGAACTCATTACAGTTGCCTTCTGCTCTGGAATCTACCACAGACCTGGTGGCAAAAATAGTAAGAAAGCAGCATTGAAAAACAGTGTTCATTAGTGATGTCTGCCTCTCTGTGCTAGACATAGTCAGAAAGGAAGAGGAGACACATCCTAAATAGATCCAGAATATCTCAGCTAAATCATAGGTAACGAATGTCAATTGGTTGTGAGAAAGAGAACTGTGCTGAGCAGCACTGGACCTGTATTTGCAATCCTGTGTCCCCACAGGGAACTTTAAGTTCAAACTGGGATGTAGCATTAACCTACCAGTAGCTCATCTTCTTGAGTGTCCTTGATATCACTTCATATCTCTTAAGAGGTTCACTGGTCCAGAACTACTTTCTTGTAGTTGTCCATGAAGATTGTCCTTCATTTCTCTATGGTCTTTCTTTCTGTTTCATACGGTTTCCCCCTTCCCCACTTCAGTGCTTTGAGAGGAAGAAGTGTCAGGGTCCTGAGTGCACCACCTGGTCTTCATTGCCCTGATCAGCCTCACCACGGACAACTCCCTCCCTTGCCCAGATATGCCTTCTGCTCCTTGTGCCAGGGCCTGAGTCCCCGGCATTTGATCCTTTTTGGAATTAACACTGTAGGTGTGTCTGTCTCTGATCGCGTTCTCTGCTGTTCCCGAATTGTTCTAATTTTGTGAGCTGATCTTGGCTTTGACTCACTATCTTGTCTTTATCTGATGGCTGTTGGACTCCTGATGCTGGAATTGGAACCTGTTGCAGTTATCACCTCTGCTCTGTTCACCCTGTTTGGGACTGGGTGACTGTGCCCTCTGCTTGTATTGCTGCAATACAAGTCTGTGGTGTGGTCACCATAGCACAGCACCGATGCATCTTTGGATATGCTCTGCTCTTTCTTTGCAGCCTCTGAGTGTATAGACTGCAGAGTGTATTAAGATGTGGTTATACATGTGTATGGAGGCCTGAGACCCTCCTCAGAACTGCTGCAGTACCATCACACCACCAGCATATGAAAAGGGTGAGGTTTCATCTGCAGCAGTTAATCTGAAACTTTTCCTGGCCTGTGCTAGCTCCTAAGTTGTGCTCCAAGTCACTATGACAATACAGGTGATTATCCTTGTCACAATTCTTATTTGCCAGTCTGGAATTAGTTGAATAGTGCAAAAGTCTGTTCTTTTTCCTGAGCATCAGCTGATTGCATTTAAGATGACTTTTCACCATGCAGCCCCTCACATTGAGTTCCCTGCATAGTTTGCTCAATAAACCTCTTACAGAAAAGGCATGTTCCTTCAGACTTCAGAGTATTATGTGGATAAGATCCAGTAATTGCTCTGCGGGTTTCTTTGACACAGCTAAGTAGTGTAATGTTTGGTTTCTCTTTCATACTTTTTCCCCCTTGCTTTGAGGAAACAGCTGCTATTTTTCAGTTTGGTTTTCACTGCTTCATATTGAAGTCATGGTAATGCAAGTAATGAGAAGCAGCCATGAAAAGATCAGAAAGACAAAACCTGAATTCTAACACGTATCTTTATTTTTTTAAATACTCTGTTGTATCTGTTTTTCATTTGCAGATTCACATCAAACTCTGCATCACCTCTCTGCTGCTTCTCACTGTGTTGTACTCAACCAATCCCTCTGCTGTCTTCTTTCAATACGTGCTGGTATGTGTAGTGATAATCAGTTCATGCAGTGAAATGCAGAATGATTCTGCTAGACCCAAAGGAGCAGTCACCTCTTCAAACCTGAGTTTAAGGAATTTCAGACAAATGTGTCATTTTGCCTCGGAGATACTTAAGAGAGCTTTCAACGCCATTCTTGAAAAGTGGTGGAAAAAAAGCAAATGTGAATGTCATGAGGAAGAGGCGTTTGCCTCAGAAAAATATATTCTTGCCTTCCTGTTACTGTGCTGGCTTTATCTAAATTGGGATTCTAATAGGTAATCAACATGAAGTGTATTCAGACTCAAAGCTTCTAGCCTTCGTAGAAGTGAGAAAAATTCATCAAACTACCCTTTTAATGCAAAACATATAGACTCTAGGTATCCCAGGGCCAAATATTTTATTTAACATACTGAGACCTATAAAACCAGAATCTTGCACACGTTTCTCATTTGATGGGAGCTTTGCCAGAGATTCAGGAACATGAAGTTTGTCCTTTGGCTTATCTTTAATATATGTCAGTTTAGGATGTGTGAAAAAGACTGATGTTTCACAAACCCCGAAGTAGCAGGTTTAATGTCATATAGCGCATGTTATTTCACTTAACAAATCTACTTATGTTTTAATATTTCCTTAAAGCCTGATGGTAAGGAGCAGTTTTTTATCTTTCTTACTGTTACACTGAGTCAGATGAGCTTTTCTGTGTGTGGTTTACCCACACCTTCAAATGCTAAACAGAACTCAGTGGTGATATATTCAGGTGATGCTATTAGAAATGGGATCACAAAATTCCTTTTCACTCATGTCTTCTGCCATAATTTGCAGAATCACAAAGGTGAAAAGACAAAGTGATCTGTAAAATTATCTTAGTGAGGCAGTTTGTAAGGACTGAAATGTGGTCTCATTAAATTTGTCATGAACTGTTTCTTTCTCCTTTCCAGCTTTGATAAAACAGCCAAGTTTATTAAAAATGACACTTATGTGTTTTTGTTAAGATTCCTCACTTTCTTCATTGTTATCACAGAATCAACTAGGTTGGAAAAAACCTCTGAGATCGTCAAGTCTGACAATTGACCTAATGCCACCTCATCTACGAGACCACAGGACTAAGAGCCACATCAAGTCTCTCCTTAAACAACTTCAGGGGCAGTAACTCAATGACCTCACTGGCAGCCCATTCCAGTGTTCAATCACTCTTTGTGTAAAGAACTTCTTCCTAATGTTTAACCTAAACCTCCCCTGATGCAGCTTAAGACTGTGTCCTCTCATCCTATTGCTGGTTGCCTGGGAGAAGAGACGGACCCCTGTTTCATTACAATCTCCTTTCACATAGTTGTAGGCAGTGATAAGGTCTCCCCTGAGCCTCCTCTTCTCCAGGCTGAACAACCCAGCTCCCTCAGCCTCTCCTCACAGGACTTATGTTCAAGTCCCTTCACCAGCCTCGTTGCTCTTCTCTGGACCTGTTCCAACATCTCGATATCTTTCCTGAACTGAGGGACCCAGACCTGGACACAGGATTCAAGGTGTGGCCTCTCCAGTGCTGAGTACAAGGGAAGAATCACTTCCCTGGTCCTGCTGGCCACGCTATTCCTGATACAGGCCAGGATGCCATTGGCCTTCTTGGCCACCTGGGCACACTGCTGGCTCCAGTTCCTGTCAATCAGAACCCCCAGGTCCCTTTCTGCCTGGCTGCTCTCCAGCCACTCTGTCCCCAGCCTGTAGCACTCCATGGGGTTGTTGTGGCCAAAGTGCAGGACCTGGCATTTGGCCTTGCTGAACCCCATACCATTGGATTTGGCCCATGTCTCCAGCCTGTCCAGGTCCCTCTGCAGAACCCTCCTGCCTTCCAGCAGGTTGACACTCCCTCCCAATTTAATGTCATCTGCAAATTTGCTAATGGTGGACTCAATCCTCCCATTCAGATCATCAAAAATATTAAACAGGACTGGGCACAACACCAATCCCTGGAGGACACAAATGCTTTCTGCTACATCACATATCTGCTATATGTGAAATATGTTGCCCTTCTGTGAGCCCATTAGTTTTTAAATGCGATATGAAATTCCTCAGTTGTGTCTATGAATCCACTTCTGTAATCAAATGTTGCTATATGACTGCCTTTCAGTGACCTATATGAAAAGGGTGGCTTGGGCCAGAACCACAATGAGTTGGCTTGTATCAGTATCACAGCAACCACTAAAATGCCATTTAGCAGAAAGCACAGCTGAGAACCTAATGCCAAACAAAAAGGTCAACTTCTGCTTCACTTCTTATACTCTTTATAAGCAAAATGCCAATTGCAATGAAAGGTCGCAGAGCCAACCATGTGATACTTTGAGGTAAGAGGGGCTGCTGATGAAGCATATTTCTTTGGCTCTACATCAGTCAGAAAATGGTTAAAAAGCAGTTTGGATTTGCATGGATGTACTGTCAAATCTAGATCTGTAAACAGATTTTAATAGCTTCTGAAGCCTACAACTGCCTAAATCTGTGACAAGATGCATTAAATTTGTACTCATGCTTTGGGAGTGCTTTAAGGAGAGCAACACAGTCTGCTGTTGGATCAACCCTGGCATGACCAATAGTGTTCTAGTGAGAGAGAGTTTTGTGTTACTGATGCTTGAAAACAAGAGAAAGAAGGAGGTTGTTTGTTTCAAGGATTTTTATTTTTTCTTTTTTTCAGAGCAGCGAAAGATGAGTATGTCATTATATCAGCAACAGGAGTATGTGAGAATTTTGCAAATTTGTTCAATGCTGTAAAGGTGAATTTCTTATTTCCACAATAAAAGAGTATTCCCAGTGAGTGACAATGTTGAATGCAAAGTTGCTGTCGCACTTCACACTTGTTTATATGGCAGCATTTGTTAACTTCCTTGTTCAGTGTAGTAAGAAAACTTTCTCTAAAAACCTTTAAACACTGCTAAGAGATGTCAAAGGATAAAAAATAATATGGAATTGCTAGTAGAAGCATATAAATACGAAAGTGGAAACTCAGAAGATTTTGAAGATATTTTATTCAGTTTTTAATGAAAAGTCAGATCTCGAAGATGAGTCATACTTCTGGGTCACAGCGAATGGACAATGCAAAGAAACTTATGTAGAAGTGATCATTTATTGAAACATTTCTAGCTTCATATAGAATATTTAAGGAGTGGAAAACCCATGTGAGTGACTAAACCTTCGTTTGTCCTTTCTTAGCCTAAATCAGGAATTTTACTGACTTCTCTTCATAAACCTAGAGTTTGCTTCCAAGTCCAACAGCAAATAAATACACAACTAGCTTGCTCTGGGCTGAGTGCAAACAATTATGTGTTGGATTAAGGAATATACAATTTCTGGAAAGAAAAGGAAAATAATTTTTTTTCCAGTGTTTGTTCATTAGGAAAAGAAAGGCACAGTTATTGCATATATACCACAGCAGCCCCAGGCTACCTGAAGAAGACACATGTCAGCTTCACTAGTTAACTTGGGAAAATGTTGGAAGGGATTCTGCAAGAATCATCTAACCTGTTTAGTATTACAGACTGCAGTATTATGTGAGTACCTAGTTAGGTACTTGCGTGCTGCTGCATTTTCATTGTTTTCCTCACAAGAATGGTTTTGAGCATGGGGAAGAAGAAATGGATGACTGCTTCTTTTCTAGAATAGGGAGAAAATATTTTCTGATGTTCAAAATACATAGAGGAACACACTGTTAAACAGCTCCAGCCTCACAAGCTAGTGCTAATTCAGGTTTCTGAGGTTTTTGAATGCTAAGTTCAGCTGTACAGTTTTGGTTTTCTTTTGATTACAGACTGTACATGTGCAAATAGAATGTGCAGTGGATAAAAACATATACTTCTCATGTGAATTGCATGCATTGACTAAATAATACCATTGAATCAGTGACAGTGGAGGGAAAATGACCAGAAGAAGCTTGGCAAGGCAAAGGTTACATCTGCAGTGCTGCAGCTCTGGTGCAGCCTTTCTGTCTTGCTTATCAATGGCATGTGTTTTACTCCTCACACACCGATGCTAAAAATACACTTTGTCTCTCTTAACTCGTGGTTAAATGCTGTAATCATTCATTGGAGCTCACAGGTGAGAAATATTTCTTAAGAAGCCAATTTTGCATGCTGAGTAATTCAAGTACTCTGGACTTTTCTGCTAGTGTTCATTTTTTTTAAGTTAGACTCTGCTTCACTGAAATCAGGGTAAGAGGAAACTTGCAGGGTGGATTTTAAGCAGAGGAATTAACAAGAGGAGACAGTGTAGTAAGACAGCTTCTCAACTGTGGACCTTAGATGACCATGGTTGGAACAAGCTATGCCCAATTTTCTATGCCTTGTTTTTGATGTCTTGTTTTGTCTCCATGTGCCATTCATAAGTGCTGCATTTCTTCCTTAAAAACTGGTGTAGCCACAGTGGATCCTCTGCCTGGAATATTAAACTGCCTGGGCTTTTAATTTTTGTGTAAAGTGGTTTGATTACTGAAACTCCATTATTGTCAAAATGTCTCAGTGTGACATGAACCTCTGTTAGCCCCTTGTCTCCTAATGTATGTAACAATTTTTATTATATTGTAATGTCTTTGGTTCCTGTCTCAAATGTAATGGAATTGTCCGCCAGATGCTTGATAGGGCTACAGAATGTCTTACTATGTTCTCTAGGTGCTGCTGTCCTTATTAAATTTAAAGTCCTTTGTGTTTGTTCAAAAATGATCAGTTCTCTTTTGTATTATTTTTTCCCCCTGCTGCTTACAGAAATCTGACTTTTCTTTCTGACAAATCCCTCTTTCTTTTCTTCATTTATAGAGTAATCTTTTCACAGTGTCTTCATTTCATTTTATTCTTCTTTTCTGTACTGCCATTCTGCAATGTGTGCTACATGGATATACTTAAAAATCTTCACTACTCCACAGAAAGGTCTGAGCAGCTCGATCTTTTGTTTCTAGTCCTTACTTTTTGTTTTGATTTCACTTTTTTTTTTTAAAAAAATCTAGCTAATGAAACCCCATCTACTAAAGTTATTTATACCTTTTAAAATTAATTCCTTTTTGTTTGTTTGTCCTTTTATACTTGCTTGAACCTTACTGCTGCATGACGTCATTTAGAGTATTTACTAAGACTATTTCTCTTCCACCTTTTTTTTTCTTTCACAGTTTCAGAAGCAGTGACCACTGCTGCACATAGCTATCTAAGCCTCTGTGCTACCTCTGTTTCTCTGAATTTTTGTTCTGAGAATGTAAACCTATAGCATAAATCCCATCTCTTTGTTAACAATCCAGATCATTAGTAATACTGATAATGAGCACACAATTCTGTGGAGTTATTGCTAATTATGAGCTCCTCTTTTGCGTTTGTGTTGTTGCTGGAAGACTTCATCAGTGTAAGGTTACAGTTCCCAAGTAGAATATACTTTCTTCTAAAATGTTAGATTCAGCAATACCTACACCTATGCAAATAAGGAAACAAACTAAAGTTAGGGTACTGTCAGACACAGACTCTTGACAACCAGGAGATATAGTTAAAATACTTGGAGTGAATCTTAGCTCTCTTCCTGGAGCTGGCAACAGTTACTGAGAGTACCTGGGTGATGTCTCCCTTGTCTGTATTAGGGTACTTCTGTTAAGTGGAGGTGTAATGAATGATGCAGGTTTTAACCGCAGAAAGTAGTCAGAGCCATGGCTGTGACACATGGTGGTGTGTGGGTCCTGCTGTGCCTTCATTATGGAGGCTCATTCACATTACCACAGCTGTCTTCCAGATTACTGGTAGCATTCTCACTGCGGTCCATCAGGCTTCTGAATGGGAAATCACACCTTGTCCCACAGTCACAGGGACTTAGGAACATGAGAAATGGGATTTGAAGATTCATTGTGGGCTCCTATTATTTGTGCTGTATTCTGCCTCATGATACAATCAGTCATCACCATGTGGTTTCAAAGAATTTGTGCAACTTGCTCTATTTTCAGACAAACTAATCCTTTTCCATTGGCTGAAAAAACTAGCAGGGCTCCACTTCAAAAACATGAGATTTGCCCAACTGAAGAAGTAAAAATCATGTAAAACAATCAATGAGCTTGGGAAAACACAGTGCTTGTAGGCCACACTCAGACCTCACCACACTCAGTGTAGGTCAACACTCTGCATGTCCACAACAGGTATTCAGGAGGAGCAGCACTTTTGGTGCTCCCTTAAACCTGCTTAATCCTCCTGGCTAGGGGATTTAGTACAAACCATTGCAGGGTTATAAACTGTGCTCTTAAGATGTTCTCACTACTTCTTCTTGGAAGGGACAGGGCATTCACTAAGAGAGGCTATTCTGGAAGTCTAGTGGGGCTGCTTTATCACGGCACACCGCGTTCATGGCTCTTTCTGAGGCTGAGACTGAGCTTGGCATTCAAAGGGGGTAGGGAGTGGGCGGGTAGTTTCTGACACAGGTAGTTGCTATGTGGCTTTGGGAGAATTGCTTTTAGAAGAATGAAAGCCCTTATCATCACTCTGCTTTCTGATCTATAACACTCCTGTGCATTTCTGAGCATGATGCTATTATTTTACAAGAAACCCCTATCATCCTCTCTTCGCTTCCCCAGCCTGGACTAAATGCGAACAGAAAATCAGTGCTGCTTTTCCATCTAACTGGTACTGGGAGCTGTGAAAGGTCCTATGGAGGGAGTTTGGGTGGGGTAAAATAGCACCCTGGGCTGTATCCTTGCAAATGGTTTTTACTGGGCACAAGGATGGGGAGGCCATAACAATGCTGGTGGCCTGCTCTTGGAGATGGTGCCGTGGGATCAGCTGGGAAACAGAGAAGAATAAATCCAGTGGAGGTGCAGCTTCAGCACAGTGTTACCAACAAATGGGCTCAATTTTGGCACCTTCAATTGTGTTAGTTGCATCTCTGTCTTTCTGTCCTCTGTCCCTGTTTTTGTTGTTGTTGGTTTTGGTTTTGTGGGTATTTTTTTTTGTTTTGTTTTTTCCCCAGATATGGTTGAGTACTGAGCAAAATTTTTCTCAGGAAGCAATCCACAGAAGGTTGACACCATATAATCCTAACTTCTAAGGAAATTTTTCCTAGTCTTCAAGCAAATTTTGTGAGTAATTTTGTTTCCTTTGTGTGTCAAATTGCAACATTTTTAATTTTCTTCTGGGAGAAAGGACTAGGTGGCAACATGCTGAGAAAATAAAAAAAATAAATTAAAAAGCAGGGAAGAAGGGCAGTAAAATAAAGATTCAGAGAGGGGTACATCAAAATGTAGACCAGGTAAGACCTAGACAAGATTGTAAGAGGTGTCTTCATCTTCAGAAGGAGTAGCTGATAGAACAGTTGGAATAGTCAGTAGAGGGCTGGCAGCGGGTGCCAAATGGAAACACTGCACTAGGTCACTTGCAATATGCTCCAGATTGTCACAGGATTTTTTAAAGGTACAAGAGTGTTTCAATGCTAGATGGGTGCTATGTAATCTCTGAGGGGACACTTGCAGCAGTTTGGCCTATAGGTTGAATCACAACCCTATGTGCCCATTAAATGCTGAAATGCATGTGGAGCACAGCTGCTCATTTTGTTTCTTTTGACAGGAATTTAGCATGCAAGCACCAAACTCACTCAGAAACTGAGATCAATGACAGGCAAATGGGCACAGATTGCAGAAAGGTGGCAGAACTGAATTAAAGCTATGTCTGAGCTGAAGCTGCAGCACTAATGTAGGTGCATTTCAAGAAAGCATGCAGATTTTGGAGCACTTTGAAGAACAAATTTTTAATAGAAAAAGGCTTCACAACTTACCCATGACAGGTGTTCCAGTATCCCCTTTCTAGCCATTAAGACTGTCATTGCTTTTTACTGACTAATGCTGAAAAATTTCAGATTACTATCTTCCTGTCCTCTCCTGCTTTTTGTGGTATTCATTATACCTCATTTTTATAGCACTCCAGACCACAAACCCCAGTCTGAGATGTCTTTTTCCTGACCAAATGCAGGGGAGGGGAAGCACAAAATTTTATGTCTGATCTGCAGCATGAGAGCACAATGGTAGTCTCAGTCCTGCTGGTTTGTGGCATATGCAGCTGAATTGATACAGACTCCCCCTGATTTATCACCAAAGTAGCAATGAAAATTCAGCTGACAACACATACTTTGAATTTCTCTTTCCGCCTTACAGGGCTGCTTCTACAGTAGTTACTTTCACACCAAATTAAAGTAACTTTGTGAAGACATGGGTTTAACAAGTGAGGCTTTTTAAGTGGTTTATCACTTATGTCCCTTTGAAATCACTCACTCTAGTTCATTTCTGTTCTGGGAACAGGTGGCCAAGTGTCCAGACCTGTCATAGCTCCCATGAAGCTTGCTTTCTTGTGCCTCTGACAATTCCTCAGCTTCAGTGAGATGCTAAACAATATACACAGCTTCTTTTTCTCTGGAAACCCATAGACTTTTTGCAGCTGATGGGCAAGACTGTCCTGCTGTGGCTGTGGGATTTTCATATGACAGTTGGGATCATCTTTTACAGCTAAGGAATAGGGAAAGGCATAATGTAGCCTTTCAGTCAAATATTACCATTCACACACATGCTTTCTGCAGGTGTTCACCTCTGTAGTGTGTTTCCATCTATATGTTTCATAGATTGGCAATCTTAACATAAGGGATTTATGGATTTTCATCTCTATTTGAACATTTCTGTTTGCTTTATTTGAAGATTGGCTTTAAGATATGGAATAATGTCAAAATCTCTCTTAGAAAGCTTCCTTGTCTAGACATGAACAGAGGGGGAAAATAGGAAAAAGCTGCCTTGAGAACAAATAAATTCATGTGTCCAAAGTTGTAAATTGTCTAAATTTTTAAAGAGACATTTAAATTTTTAATATGTATTCCAACATTGTAGAAGAGGATATGTTAAAATATATATACAGGATATTGTGCAATTATATCTCTGCCTAGGCTATCTCTGTGCAACAAGTTAGGAACAATGGGCAAAGCCACCTCCCTATTCCTATCCCAGCAATCTCCCATGCCAGAATTGCCTAGAACTCTTAGGCTTTTAAAAGCTATTCTCATGTGGTATG